>VZUA01062085.1:6735-18910 GCA_013401035.1 Horornis vulcanius | reverse complement strand
AATGTGTGACTTTGATCAACGGTTCTGTTCTGATTTACAATTGTTTTTTATAAACTATGATGGGCACAAAACATTAATTCAAAAGCTCATTTAAGTTGCAATTTACCTTTTCCTTTTAATAGCAAGAAAGTAATCTGATTCAGTCATCCTTGTGCAACATATTAGATAATCTCTTTATAGTTTAAAACTAAAAATGCTAATGGATTGGGGAAATGGGTTTCTGCTTTCATTCAGAATATCTGTCTTTTTTATGCTTGTCTTTTGGATCATTTATCTAAATAATAACCTTTACTACCCAATCCTTCCTTCCTTCCAATGAACTAAAAGATATTAATGATTAAAATCAGTGAATATCCGTCTTCTCCCTAATTCAGTTTTGCCAGCTGAGGCTTCCACTTTCATCTTCTGCATTTTTTGGAGGGGAGGGGGAAAGCTACAGACATCTTTGTGTGAAATACTCATAGTTACTTTCCAATTTGTCTAAATCAAACAGCCTAAATGAGCTTAAACTAATGGTAGATTTCTTTTAAGGAGTATCACCAGCGAGCACTGACTCAAATGTCACTGATTTCAGGGACTAAAAGAGAGAAATTACATTAAAAACTCAGCAAGCAGATTCTGGTCAGCAAATCTATTGGGGCAGCTCCTGAGAAGAGGCAGGAATTACGCCTTAAGGGGAGGTGCTGTGGGTGGAACTTCCTCAGCCGCCAAACCTGGAGATACAGAAGGATACGATACACTTGGGTGGCTCTAGGCTCAAAATGATGGAAGGAAGCTCATTTTGTACAAAGGCAGCAGAGAGAAGATAAATGACCAGCCCAAGGTCGGCTACAAAGATGATGGAAATGGGGGATAAAGTGCCAAAACAGATATTTTTCTAGAGTCTTTGTGTAGTTAGATTTCAACATGCCTGGCTAAGCTGGGTGCAGACCAAGACTGCAGGAATTGCTCAGCACANAACAACTAAACTCATTTGTACCTACACAAAACTGAAGGGATAACTCCAAAGCAAAAAAAAAACCAAAAAACAAACCAAAACCACCACAAACAATAATCAAAAAACACCCACCAAGATTCTGAGCAACAGGGTTGTATCTTTAAAACACTATGAGAACCACATTTTTCACCTACCAATACCTTCTGCAATAGATGGGACTGAAACACATCTGAAGAACCAGCAACTTTGTACTGCCCTGAGACTTTGGAAAATATTTTCCAGAAGAAAAGTGTCTTTCCACAATGTTTCCCAGCAGCCCAAACTCAGTTCTGCTGTTCGCAGTGGTGCCAGTGTGACATGGGAAGAGGCAGTACCTCCAGTAGATGGATGCTGTGCTGGGTACTCACAGCAGTCACTTGCACTGTTTGGAGGCTCTCGGTGCTTGGAATAAATTCATTCTGGCAAGAAGCTTTTATTCTGTAGAGTCAAAAAAGGTTTTGTATTAAAGTCATGTTCTTACATTAATCAGGCTGTTTTCTCCATTGATGAGAACAAAGAGCCACCCTTATGAGCTCAGTCTAAAAGACTTTCTGGTGCTGCTTTGATATTTCCTGTGGTGATAAATATTCTCAATAGCTTCAAATTACAAAAGAGCCAGAATCTACCTAGGTGCATTATATAGTCACTAAGGCACATTTTCATGGCATGTGGGAGGTGATCAGAAAACAATAGCAGACAGACAGCTAAAGGAATTGTATTCTGCTCATTCTGCTAAGGGCTGGGAAATAATAATCCATGAGTATAAAGTAATAGGAAAGGAAATCTGTTAACAAAGATTATCTCAGCAGGAAGCAACAATTCTATATGAACTTTCATTTCCAGTGAATCATGCTGTTATGCTCAATTTCATTGCAAATGTGAAGCCTGCCCTCGTGGCTTGTTCTCTGATGTGGGATCACTGTCAAAACAAAGAACAATTACAAAATGTTCCCTCAACTCCAAATTCCTGTTTGGTAAGTGATGCTCACATGATGCAGAGATCTAAAAGTGAAATTTGTGAAATGGAAACTGGATTTCCTGCCTCTTCTGGTATTTAGACAACACAGGAATGTTGGAAGAGTCCTTGGCAGGAGTTTCTAATTTATTCACATTTTAGACTTTAAGAAGACTGTATTTACCAGGTACTCAATGCCAAATTGGTAAATGTAAAATAATAAACCACAATATTCCGGGATAGGATCTGAAATGTTTGTTGCAATGTATTTCTTTTGATACAGCATCACTAGATTTGAATGCTGGATTAGTCTATTAAGCAGATTGGTATTTCTTTAAATATTACATTTTCTTGACTTATGATTTTATATCATGTCTGAAATATTGTTTTAATTCTTTGAAAGTATATTTACTTCAAAAACAGGTAATAATAATCTATCCATATATTTTTTGCAAAACTAACGTGCCCTTTTTGACACAAATTTGGGATTATGGGGTTCAGCAAAATACATACTCTTCAAATTTTGCTTTGTGACATGAATTATTGAAGAAGGCATTTTCTCTCTTTGAAGATACATGAAATTTCCCATTATTGGAAAGCTCTCTTGCCCTGAATAACAAATTACATTATGAGACACAAGGAAGATGCAAATCTTAGTGTTCTAAAAGCACCTAATATTTTCTCAAATTATATTCAGCTGTATTTATCTTGCATTCTGGCACGCTGCTGGATTACTGTTATCAATAAATCTATAAATAGGATGCAAAATGCATGTGAGCTGTCTGTGCATGAATAAAGAGTGGCCCAGCAATAAATTACAACATAATATATAGTTTAAAATGTAGCAAAAGGAATGCCTTGACAAATCAATGCAACATATTTTGTCAGTGAGGATGAAAGATTCATTATGCATCAGCCTTGAGAAAGCTGAATTTCTGAGGCATGGGTCATCTAGGACATATGATGTAATCAGAGAATATGGAAGCATGCATAAAAAGACAAAAATAATTCTCTAAGTAATAAAGCCATATTAAATTGTAAGGTAAAATGTAAGTCCTGTACAGTACTTCATTGTCCAAAAGAGGTCAAACAAAATGAAACTTGACTTCCTCTGGATTTGGTCCCCATAGCAGGTTCAAGACCAACCCTTTTTCTGAAACAGGGTCATGTGTGCTGGCCTTCATTTGTGTTTTTCTCATGTCTGCTAAGGTCTAACCTCATCCTGAGGCTCTTTGTACAGCCAAGAAATTCTTTCCTCTGCCCAGTTTTCAATGAAACTTGGGAAAATTCAGTGTTTGGGGAACTCCAGGCATCTGCCAGACACAACTGGCATCCACCCAGCAGGCTCCATAAGTCTGGACCACAGCAGAAACTAAAAATAAGACTGACCAATTGGTTTTCCTGCTGACAGCAGCAAACTGCCATGGGACATTTAATTTCCCCTGATCACATGGATGACAGACAAGCTGTCACCAGCTGTGCAGGGCCAGGAGGATGCATGCCTGTGGCAGGAACACAGGCCCCAGCAGTAGCATCACCTTGTCCTGAACATTGGTGGGGGTGGAAATGCCCCAGGAGAAGTTGGCACCAGCCAGAGAATCCCAGAATGGGTTGGGTTGGAAGGGACCACAGTGGGTGATCTGGTTCAACACCCCTGCTCAAGCAGGGTCACCCCCAAGCACAGGGTTGCACCCAGATGGTTCTGGAATTCCTGCAGTAGAGACTCCACATCCTGTCTGAGCAATCTGTTCCAGTGCCTGGTCACCCACACAACAGTTCTTCATGTTCAGGTGGAACTTCAGTGCATCAGTTCCTTCCCATTGCCTCTTGTGCAATTGCTTGGTACCACTGAGAAGAGCCTGGTCCATCCTCTTGGCTGTCTCCCATAGATATTTATATATAAATGAGGTCCCCTCTCAGTCATCTCTTTCAGAGACTGAACAGGCCCAGCTCCCTCAGCCTTTTCTCGTAAGAGAGATGCTCCAGTCCCTTAATTCTCTTTGTACCCTCCACTGGACTCGCTCCAGGAGCTCCATGTCTCTCTTGTCCTGAGGAGCCCAGAACTGCACACAGCATTCTAGATGTGCCTCACAAGAGCTGAGTAGAGAGGCAGGATCATCTCCCTGACCTGCTGGCAATGCTGTCCCAAAAGCATTTGAGGATCCCATGGCTTTCCTGGCCACAAGGACACACTGCTGACTCATGGACAGCTTGTCATCCATCAGCATCCCCAAGTTCCTCTACAGAAGACCATGGACATGGATGTTGACTCTGGCACACTCAGCAAGAGACACCTGAGCTTGGCAGTGTTGGAAGGGGCTTAAAATGTGGATCTCGGCAGATGGAAGAGAGGCCGGGGGCTGGTGTCCCTCAGCTCCTCATGAGGTATCAGCAAGAGCTCCGTGCCCCATGGGAGCCTTGTGATCACAGCCAGGGCCGTGAAGGACAAATTGCTCCAGTCCCTGCTTTAAGAAGAGGGACAAGCCTTGCATTTTCTTCCTGGATCATGTCTAAAAACGGGCAACAAAGCTGGTGAAGGGTCTGTGGCATAAATCCTATAAGCAGTGGCTCCCTCAGCCACTCTCTACAACCACCTGAAAGGAGAGTGTAGTCAGGCGAGGGTCAGGCTCTTCTCCCAGGTAACAAATGATAGGAAGAGGGGACACAGCCTCAGACTGCACCAGAGGAAGTTCAGGTTGCACATTAGGAGAAATTTCTTCACAGAAAGGGTGACTGGAATGGATTGCCCAGGGAGGTGGTGGAGTCTCAGTCTCTGCAGGTGTTTTCTTAAACATTGTACTTAATGCCACAGTCTAGTTGCCGTGGTGTTCGGTCATAGGTTGGACTCGATGATCTCAGAGGTCTTTTCCAACCTAATTTATCCTATGATTCTATGATTCTTAAATACATACGCACAAAAGAGGGGATCTCTACAGACCGAGCGCTTTTGACACAGCACTCAGGGTCCCGTCCCCTCAGAGCTACAGCCGCCCGCGCCCACCAGGGGGCGCTGTGCCCGGCATGGCGGTCGCGCGGCGGAAGCGGCAGCCCGGCCCCTCTCCAAGATGGCGGCGCCCAGGCGCGGTGTGGCTGCGGGAGGGATGAAACGGAAGGCGGCCGCCTGCGCTCGCCGCGGCGGGAAACTGGACCGGCTGCGGCAGGCGGTGCAGGACTACGTGCAGGCGGCCGGTGGCCAGCCGCCGCTGGCCCTGCTCAAAGACTCGGAGAGGCACAACCGCAGGAGCCGCCGGGACGCCAGGAAGGAAAAGCGCAGACTAAAGCGGAGCCGCCGCCGCCGACTCCAGCGCGGGGAACTGGTGGAGGCTCCCACCGCCCCGGCCAAGCCGGCCCCGGCCAAGCCCGCTGCAGCCAAGCCGGGCCCGGCCAAACCCGCTTCGGCCAAGACCACTCCGGCCAAGCCGGGCCAGGCCAAGCCGGCTCCTGCCGCCCGCACCGGAGCCCCGGCTTCGCCCGCCGCTGGGAAGCAGCGGCCCAGGCCGGTATCAGCACCGGCATCGACAGCTCTTGAGGCCCCTTCGGGCACCGCAGTCACCTCGGCGCGGAAACGGGCCCTGCTGGAAGCCAACGAAGAGGAAGAGAAGGAGATCCGGCGGCTGGAGCGGCAGCTGGGGCTCGGGAAACGGCGCAAGAAGCAGGAGGGGGCCGCGGCCGAGCGGCTGCCGCAGAGCTTCCTGCGGGACGGGCTGGGATATGTGCTGGGAGCGCTGGGCACGCGTGCCGGGCTCAGCCAGCTGTGCGAGAGCAGCGACGAGGAGGAGCAGGAGAAGAGCGAGCCGCGGCCGCGGGAGCGCCCGCCGGGGAAGGAGGAGAATGGTGAGGACGAGGAGGATGGTGAGGACGAGGAGGATGGTGAGGACGAGGAGGCCCAGGAGGACGCCTCAGACCCCTCCGAGGTAGATGACGTGGAAGGACATTGGGAGAGCGAGAGCTCTTCCTCCGAGGACGACGGAGTGCCAGAGGCCAGCGAGCCCTCGAGCGCGGAGGAGGAGGCAGAGGTAGGATGTTCGCCTCAGATAGTGCCGACCTGCTTCCCAAAGCACATCCCACAAGCTGAACACAGAGCAGAGTTGGGTCGCCGCTGTTAAGCCCAGGTGCTTGCTGTCCAGTCGGGCCACGTGGAGTGTTCTGGTTCGAAATAGCCGGGCCCAGGGACAGTGTTGACTTGAGGGGGTCTGCCGGGTCCTAGGGACGCTTGTTAGACGTGGAGGGGAGAGTTCCCGAGTCAGGCTGGTGGCAGGTAATACCCTACAGCACAAGGCATGTGGGAGCTGTGTGTGAAATCTGCAAATAAAAGAAGCTGCCCTGGCATTAGAGTGTTAAGAGTATGATCATGCCGTTCTGCAAAGACAGCTTGTGTTGAAATTAGCAGCGGTTACACACTGAAATGTTACTTTCTGAAGGATCTCAGAGGATCTGCCAGTATTAGGTCTTGTTGAATGGGTTGGGGAGAGGTGGCCACACAGGTCATTTAGCCCTCGGGTTTAAGTTTAAACTTAAACTGTCGCTGATAAAACTTGAGTAAAACCAAGACTTCAGATATCTGGTTTTAATGACCATAACTTAAAGAACGTGAAGAGTGGCTTTGCTGTCATCAAGTTTGTCATAAAGGGTGATTTTTGGCCTGCTTCTTTTCTTCACGTTGTTTCTTTGGGATTGATTATTAGATGGTAATATATATCCTTAACTAAAAGTTTGGTACTTTAATCTTAAATAGTAATGTGTATTTGTATTCAAGTGTTTAAGATACTGGTCTCATCTGATACCTTGTTTTCTTGTTTTCCTGGTAAGAGTGATAATCATGGTGCTACAAAGTATGTTCCTCCTCAAATAAGGAAAGCACAGGAGACAATAGATGACAAGAAAAGAGAAGAATTGGGAAGACTGAAGAAAATGGTGAATGGCCTCATTAATAGGTAGTGTAATAAAAAAAGTAATTAATCTTTCTGGATTAATGTGACAATGCTCATCATTCAAGCCCAGGTGGCAAGGATGTGACTTTTCTCTTCACAAACTGATTTTAAGTTGGCAATCATGTCTGCTATTGTTAAAAATAATTATCTTTTTTGGTATAAATTCTTCAAAGTTAGTCATTATATATGTTGAAGAATGTAGAAAATAAATTTAGGATTGGGCTCGATTCCACACAGCAGTTGCCTGCAAGTGCTATGTGTAATTGACTCAATGTCAGTTGGAGTATGCTTATTAAAAAAAACTCAGAATAAAACAGGTTTGGGTTTGTTTTGGGTTTTTTAATAAATTAAATTTCTTCAAGACTACAACTGAGGAGGAGTGACCCTTTCTAGGTTAAAATACTGCAGAATAGAAAATGTAATTAACATTCATTTCAGTTTAGAATATTTTTTAAACCAGAAATCTATTGGCAATTTTCATCTGTTACCTGTAAAACACAGACTAGAGTTTGTTTAGTGATTTGAAATTTGATATACCATGTATGTTGAAGTATTAATTATTTTCATACTTAATTTCTTCAAAGACTGTGATGTGCCACAGTTAAAACTGCTAAAACCAGTCTCTTTTTGTAATCTGTTCAGTGTGACAGTTAGCAGATTGACAGTGCTTTGTAAGTACAGTTGCTAACATGTTTTTACATGTAATTTTTTAAAAATTACACTAGAATTAAATATACTTTTTATAAATATACTTTTTATACTAGAGTTAAAAATACTTTTTTAGTTTAGTAACCACAAAAATACAAAAGGTCCCTTCCAGTCATCTTATCAATCTTCAATCTTTTCTTCTTAAGTCAAACTAGTTTCTCTAAAAAGAATGGTTGTTTGTTGGGCGAACTCAAAATTGTGGAACAGCATAAGGAGAAGGAAGAGTGAATGTTGGATTTTGTTTCTCCATAGGCTGAGTGAACCAAATTTGTCCTCCATCAGTGGACAGATGGAAGAGCTCTACATGGCCAACAGCAGAAAGGACATGAATGACACTCTGACAGACATTCTCATGAATGCCTGTGTTACTGCAGTCGCCATGCCTGCAAGGCTCATGATGGAGCACGTCCTTCTGGTCAGCATCCTTCATCATAATGTGGGAATTGAGGTAATTCTTGTGCTTGGGACAAATTTTGTATAATGATGTATATTGTAGAGGGTTTTCCTTGACTTTTTGTTTGAATTGCCCTGTAATTTTTAACTATGTGGCACTAACAAGCAACTTTAGTTGAGCTTCATCAGTATTTTGTGACTTATTTGCAAGGCTTACACAAGTGAAAGGGTCTAAGTACGTTGCTTTATCTGATTTTATTTCCTCCATGAGTTACCACTGGTCAGTTATAAAACCATTGTTTTTTCATAAAAATCTTTCTGCACCCAGTAATCAAAAATTTCTAACCTTCAACTTCTC
This sequence comes from Horornis vulcanius, assembly GCA_013401035.1. Taxonomy (NCBI): domain Eukaryota; kingdom Metazoa; phylum Chordata; class Aves; order Passeriformes; family Scotocercidae; genus Horornis; species Horornis vulcanius. Next base: position 10,589 of record VZUA01062085.1, on the reverse strand, counting down.
TTCCCTATAGTTACACTAGTCTATTTCTCTTCTTATGGATACAAGAGGATGTTGTTTTTGAACTATGTATATCCAGATAAGAAAAGTGTTACAACTACAGGAATCCTTTTACAATGGTGGATAAGCTTCTTTCTAAGCATGTCATGCAAATTACAGTGGAATTAAGTAGTTATAACATGGAATATTAAAAACTTCAAAAAGTATGCTAATTTTTGGAGGGGATTTTGGTTTGTGTTTTTAAGCCTGATGAAAGAGGTAAAATCTGTCCTGCCCAAGCTGATGCTGAAGCTCCTGATGTCAAAGGGAAGATTTTGACTAGTTTCAGTGAAATGTCTGTCAGGAAATGGAGTTGTTTCAGCAGTATGATCCTATTAGATTACTCTTTTTTCTTCCCCCACATGTCAATGCAAAAGATGTATTAATGCAAGTTTTTCAGTTTGTTATAGAGTGGCCTGAATGCTGGCTCTGAAACTATTTTAAATATCAGATGGATGCAATTACAGCAGCTTTCTCCATGTAGACTTGGCATTAAGCTTTTTTTTTTTTGTCCTCCTTTGCTGCTTGAAAGGCACTTCTAACTGCAGATACAGTGTTTCTGTAAAATAAATGTACAATATGCATTACATGAAAGTGTGATGGTACAGCTGCACTGAGGAATAGGTTGAGCACTGCAGAAGTTGGCCTGTGTTTATAAATTTGTGCAGCCATTGGATAGTTAACACCTAAGCTGCTCAAGGCTTGTAATGCAAGTCAGTGCTGCTGCTGGGACTTCTGGTTTTCTTAAGGTCAATGGATTTTAGCTCAATAATAACAGGTGAGGGTCTTATTTAGCAGCAGTGTATCCATTACCTCCCTATGTTTTTGAGCCTATAGGCTTTCTAATCCCAGCCTTTATCATCAGTTCTCTCTTCAGAAATAAATATATTCCAAAATTTCTTTTCCTAGCTATATCACTGACAAACATTAAGAATTATCCCCACTTCAAAACTAGCTTCACTTTATGCTCAGCAACTGTGAAAACTTGGTATTTTGGGGATTTTTTTCACAATATTATTTTTTATTCTCCTGTTAAGGATTTTGTTCTGGAATGCCAAACTCAGGAATGCATTTGCATTTTGACATGCATCTTTTCCTGGATGAATGACTTGCAGTAACAACATACCAGCCTGACAGCTGGAAAGATGCTAATATGTATCCATGAATATTATGCAAATAAATGCTGATGTATGTATACTGTAGGTCCTTAGTACTTGTTTTTCTTGCACAGGCTTTAAAAGGCAACTAGATGTCAAATATGAGGTGTAAATAACACAGACTTCTACAAAAACGTCACACCACTTAGATATTTGTGTATGTAAATGTAGAACATCCATGTTGGTTGAGAGGAGCAACAATATTTCTTTAAAATTAATAGTGGCAATGGCCCAAAAATGAATTTTACAGATGTCTGTAAAATCTACTTACAGTTAACTGCCGGATTTTTTTTTCCCTTCATGGAATTTTTGCCAGGTCGGTGCTCACTTTTTGGAAGCTGTGGTGAAGAAATTTGATGAACTCTGTAAAAGTGATGCTGAAGGGAAAGAATGTGAAAATCTGCTTGCCTTGATTGCTCATCTATATAACTTCCATGTGGTTCATTGCCTGCTGATCTTTGATATTCTGAAAAAGCTTGTTAGCACTTTCACTGAAAAAGAGATTGAGCTGATTTTGTTTCTTCTGAAAAATGTGGGCTTTTCCTTAAGAAAAGATGATGCATTGGCTTTGAAAGAACTGATCACTGAAGCCCAGAGGAAAGCAAACACAGCAGAGAAGAAATTCCAGGATCAGACTAGGGTATGTTTGTTCTAAAGATTTTATATTCTCAACAGCCTGTAATAAGTACTTGGATACATAGTTTAGTTTACAGAAACGTTTTCTGCTACATTCTATTCAGGTTCTAAATTACCACTACTGTGACATTCAGTTATTTGCATTCTTCTTGTCTTTCTACATTAGTTCTTAGGACACAGGTGCCAAAATGTTTGTGGTGGGTGAGACAGGACTGGTTTGTGTCTTATGCAGTGGACATTTTTTCTGTTTCGTGATATTTTGTACACTTCAAAAAATGGTCACTGAGGCATGGTGTTTAGCAGATGAAGCTTGTACACAAATTAATGTAATAGGGGTTAAAGTAAACGTGTTGTATTTAAATTTTGGTGTATTTTGCCAGCTGAGCTGCTTATTCTCACAGAATAGTGATTTAAAAGTACACTCTTCTACTTTGTTTAATAAAGCCACAGCTCAGAATCCACAGAACTATTTATTTTCCCAATAGGTTCGATTTATGCTGGAGACTATGCTGGCACTTAGGAACAATGACATGCGTAAGATTCCTGGGTATGATCCTGAACCAGTTGAAAGACTCCGCAAATTGCAGAGAGCACTGGTGAGAACTTTCTTGGCTGGTGTAACCTTGTTATTCTTAATTATTTGTATTTGATGTCAGCTTTCATGGGGGTTTTTTGTTGGGGGTTTGTTTTGGGGTTTTTGGGTGGTTTTTTTTGGCAGAATGGGCAGCTTGTCCAGAACAACCCAGTATAAAAGGGGTGAAAGTAATTTATCAGTGCAGGTTATGCATATCAGGATAAGAGGCCAGGCAAAAACAAGCTAGGAAACCTAGTTCTGTAGAATTTCCTCTCTTAAATTTTTGCAGTCCTTCTGATACACTGCTAGTCTCTGTTATTGAAAATTCTTATTTTGTTCCGAGTTTAAAATTTTTGTTGTTTGAACTGTACAATACATAAGGCAGTTTTTTGTGTCATTTTATCTAGTCACAAGTGTTCAAAAGGAAAATCATTACCAGATTATGAGATGCTGCAATGTCAGCATCCTCTGAATTCTAATCAAACTTTGTGATTGGAAGATGTCTGCTTTTTAGATCAGTATCTCTTTTTTCAAATAAAAAACCCAAGAACTTCTACATGTAGATTTATGCAACTTTATACATTAAAAAATTACAGCATATGGGAAACTTGTAAATTCTTTTCAGGTTGCTGATTGAAACAAAGGTTGGGGAGGAAACATGGGAAGACCTTTATGGAGATACGAACTTCTATGTTTAAAGTTTTTGTTTAAAAATAATTTTAAGTAATTAAAGTATTTGTTGTTTTCTGTAAGAAAAGAGACACAGTTTCAAATAAAAGTTTTTGTGTTGGTTTTTATTTTTGCTTTGTCATTCAAGGTTCACAGCAGCGGTTCAGGAAAAGACACTCAGCTCCGCGTGTCCCTGGAGTCTCTCCTCAGTGCTGACCAGGTTGGTCGCTGGTGGATCGTGGGGTCATCCTGGAGTGGAGCACCAATGATCAGTGATACAAAAAACCAGGCTCAGCAAAAGCTGCATGTAGGAAAGGTAAATCCAAATGATAAGTCTAAGTGTTTGTGATCTCTTGAAGATTTTTCATATATGTCAATAAGTTCATTTCAGACTGTAAATTCTACTCTGTTTTTTTAAAACATTGTACTCATGTGCTTCATAAGGGCTGCTACTACAAATATTGTATAGCTTGTTTTTTCTTATCCTGTGGAATTGCTAAGGTGAAAGAGACTTGATTCAACAGTGGATTTGCTAGTAGAAATTCTGACAAGTTGTGGTGTCTGTCTGTATATCCAAGCTGATTCCAAAAATAAACTGATGAGAGGGTCATGGTGAATTACTTATGCTAAAGAAGCACATCTTAAAATTAATTGGCACAATTAAAGTAGATTAAAATGTATTTGCATGGTTGAAAAAGCTCTTGATGATGCCTGTGCCTCTAGACAAAAGCTCAGGACCTTTGTATTGGTAATTCATGGTTTACTGGAGAGCTTCATTGATG
>VZUA01062080.1:2628-16705 GCA_013401035.1 Horornis vulcanius | reverse complement strand
GACTCCCTGGCACTGATTCCTTCTGGGAGAAGAATAACTTGATCTTCAGCGGAGATGTGCTGGCATCATTCCCAAGATTAATTTCTGAAAAAGTAAAATAAAACAAGCCTCAACAGGGTTTGTTCGAACATCCATTGAGCCATCCTATTCTGTATGGCATTTTTTCCTGCTATATTTAGTCATTTCCAATTTTGAGATCTCCAGATGGAAGATTTATTTGTTTCCCAGTTTAGTAGCTCCTATTGGCAGACCCACTGGGTAGCACCAGCCCCAACAGCACAGGAGTCCATGTAGATTGTTTTTGCTCCATTCTGAACTGCTCAAACAGCTGCTCTTAACTCTCCTCCTTGTGCATTACCTTCACCCTCTTCTATTACTTGTTTGTGTTGGTGTTTAATACAACAGCATTGTATTGCTATTTACCATTCACCCTCTTTGCTGAGGCATCAGTGACCCAAATATCTTCTGCTGGCATCTCCTCAGTAAGGGGACCTGCATCTAAAATTGCTGAGGGTTTGAAAGGTTGTGTGATGCTAATGGATCTGCATTGATAGTTATTTGTAATTTAGAAACTTCAGCTGGTCCTTCTGGTAATCTATTCCTCTTGCAGCTGCCATGGAGGGGGCATTCCATTTCCTGACTGTGGATTTTTGTGCAGCTCATCCTGGGAGAGCAGACCTCTGTAAAATAGACTCCAGAAAGTTAAATGGCTCTCTGGTTTGTACAGACTGTGCAGTTTGTTCCTGATGTATCTTCTCAGGTTGTTGCACAGCTCAGAGTAAAGAGCAATGATAGAAACACCAGGCACGTTTTCTCCAGCACCCTTAAGTTCCCATTACAGTGGTTATTCTTTCTTAAAGGGGGCATCTGTATTTGTTCCATTGCTTTTAAAGTGTCTGGAGGAACTATATCTGCTATCCAAGTACCCAAATGTACTTGGTCTACTTGGTCCTTGGCATTTTTCAGCTGGAATTTCAATTTCTGCTTCATTTAATGCTTCCCATACAGCTGGTGTTGCTTCTCCCACTTCTTCACAGGAATCTCCTCCGATTAGATGTTTACCATATGTTGGTACAGTTTTACATCTGGGAGGAGGGAGATGGTAACACCTCAGCAAGTGCAGCATGAGCAGCAGTGGGTGAAGGTTTATACCCCTGAGGGAGCCTGTTATAGGGATAGTATAAACCTTCCCAGGGAAAAACAAATTCCTCTTCATCCCCCCCTTGTAAGGGAACCATAAAGAACATATCTTCTGTACCTAGTAGTGCTACCCATGGCTGTTAAATTTGCAATATTAGATACTGCAGCTGTTAATGGGTCTGTGTTACCATTCAAACACCAGTAAACAATAAAATAAGCAGGTTTCTTTACTGAACACACAAGTGAATTAAAAGGCAGATGAATCCTTTTAATGATGCCTCTTTTAAAGGAATCTGCCAACCCTCCCATCAGACCCCTTAAGTGCTGCTGCTGGCAGGGGATATCATTTTACAGTTGATATTTTAGAACAAGGCAGTGGTACTGATATCTCAAAAGATTGATAATTCAGAGCTTGAACTGTCTCACATTCATTTGGATTCTATTTGTACCCTCAGCAAACCAGTATGTCTCACTGTGAACCTCCATATTGTTCCACACGGGAGTTTCCAATAAAGTAAATCCAATCCTGAACCTTGTGTTTGGGTGGCACCCACAAGCACTTCAACCTTGGTCAACTCTTTTTCCCCAAAAAGCCAGACAGGAATATTTGCTGTGGACTGCTCAGGAGCTGTGGTGTTTTAAACAAGAATTATACCATATATCCCATATTTCATCCTTCACAGAAGGCAGAGATCAGAGAGTCCAACAGTTTTAAAAAACAGTGCATCTCCCCTATCCTCCCCTGTCCCTCCTTCCCCATATACCACCCATGCAGTTAAAGAATAATCATCATCTCTGGTTCAAAACTCACCAGGACCCCAGAACACTTCCACTTCTTCCTCACTCTATAAAAATCAATCCTCCCCAGTCAGACAGACTTGCCACATGTATTCTGTCACACACATTCCATCTTGGATCCTTCCAAATGCCTGGAGTACTCCTGCAGTTCAGCCAGTTCTGCAGGACACCAGGGAGTTGTACGCACTGCCATACTCACCCTCATTAGTACCTTCAGTCTTAATTAATAGCCAAAAAGGGAAAGAGTCAGGGAAAAGGTCAGAGATGGCAATAAAATTCTCACCACTATAAGCCCAGACATCCTCATCCCAAGTCTCAGAATCCTCATAATGGTTTGATTTGTGAATTTGACTGGCCGTACCCAGAGAGGGTATAAAAAGATCTAATTTCTCTTAAAGACATTTTTCACATTTTTCTGCTTCAGCCAATTGAGATTTTAAAATTCCATTTTCCTCTCTAAGGGAATCTACCTGTATTTCCAATTTCTCTTTAATTTACTTTTTAAAAGCCAACTGTATTTTTAGCACATCCTTTTTGGGTCAAATCACTCTGCACACCTGCACCAGGAGCACACCCCTAGGAGCCAGAAAAGCTGTTTCTCCTCCCAGAACAAGATATATTAAATAATAATAACAACAAAAGTTACATTACTATCAGTTTTATTGTAGTTATTATTGTTAATATTATTGTTGCTATTATTATCGTTATTGTTGATTCACTTGCCATTTCCTTTGAAGGATATCCATGAATTTCCATACTGCATTCCAAGCCATCAGCACTGAAAGCAGTTATTGATATTCCTGTCTCATGAAGCCCTTCTTAGCTAGCTTTCAAATAAGAACATATATTTTTTTCTTTCTTTTTAAGTTTATAAAATATAATTAAGGGGACATGTAAGAAACCCAGTATATTGGATGGAAAAGAGAAAGCCAGTCACTGGGATTTACCCTTCTGGAGTTCTGGTAAATGAATGGGGGGGGAGTGTTTTGCAGCTTTTGAAAATTGATATTTTGGGTTGGGTTTGGTTTTTTTTATTACTATTTTAACAGCAGAGGAAGATCCTTGCACAACTAGACTCCATTCTAAAAATTCAGCATTAAAATAATACAATACAAATTCTAAACATTTCCATGCGAGGATGCCTCACTCCATGGGAAGACAGTATTGTCTTCCTGATTCTGTTGCCATTAGAAGTCGTGATTATTATGCCCGTGTCATTAACTACTTCTCAGCTCTGTNCCATGCGAGGATGCCTCACTCCATGGGAAGACAGTATTGTCTTCCTGATTCTGTTGCCATTAGAAGTCGTGATTATTATGCCCGTGTCATTAACTACTTCTCAGCTCTGTCTCTGGTTAATTGTTTGCTCCACAGCAATCTTCTTCTCATTCATGCATTGTTTATGAGGCTTTTAACCAGCTTCTTGTTTATTGAGACCTGATTTACTTGATGATCCTCTCATCCTTTGTTGAAATGGAGCAATATTCCCCTGACTATTCCCAGGCTCTGGCCATTAACTATGGCTGCAGCATTGCCTCTTTGAGATGTATCTTCTCTCGAGCTATCACAGATTTATAACATTTTCTCAGAAATATATAGATAGCAGAGTGCTTGCAGAGGGCTAGGAGCGCATGAAACTGAAGGCAAATGAAGACCAGAATTAAAAGTATTGACCTTTATGATGCACGTGTTGGCCTCAATTTGGCTCATGACTTTAAAAAAAATCACACAGATGGACAGATGTAAAATCAGTGCTGGATGAAATTGATGTTTTGAGGGCAATCCCATGAGCAATAAAAGCCAGTTTAAGCTGAACCATAGCAGAACATTAAAAAAACACAAATCTGGGGAAAAAAACCCCAAGCACTAAAACTCCTTTCACCATTTGTCTTTCAGTCTTTTGTCATCCAATTCACTGAGTACATAGCAGGCAGCTTATAAGAGCTTGTCCTGTTTTGTAAGGTTTAATGGGGTGATGCTCCCCATTTTGAACATAAAAAAGATCAGTGGCAAAAGGTTGAACTTTCTTTACCAAAAACACTGAAAGAGTCCCTGTTTTATATGATGCACAAAAACTGGGAAGATCTCTTGCTGCAAATGTTGAGAGATAAAATATTCCCCAGCCCTCACAGGGAAGGGGCTTGCCAAAGGGGAAAGAGCTTCTCTTTTTTAAACACCAACAGCCAAGGGAATGGTTCCTGATGGAGATGCCCAGAGGCAAGGGAGCCTCTCACTCCATCCATACATTAATGCCATCAGCAGTCCCCAGCCACGGGGTCACTGGCAACAGAAACTTGCTTTCTCCAGGTTTTTCCAGGCCTGCCTGGAGCATTATTTCAGTTCCTTTAGCTGTAACAGCAAATTTTTAATGACTAAGTGGCTTTTTATGCTTTGCTTGCATTGTATAATCATGTGGTGCAACCATAACTTTGACACAGACAGTGATAGCGAGCAGTTATCCTGTGCAGAAGGACCATTAACAGTGCCAGCCTAACGATGTGGCACAGAGAAACAGCAGCATGGAATAGTGCTGAGACCAGGAAAACAGGGGCAAGGATGCAGAGCAGACAGAAATGAACAAGATGATAAATGTGGCCTTAAAAGTGGGACAGGGGATGATACAGGAGGCTCAGGAGAGCTGCACACCGATGGCCAGGTGCCAAGAGATGAAGGAGATCAAAGAAGAAAAATTTGGTTTAGGGAAAGTGATGAAGACCTGCTCAAGGACTGTGCAGGCAGTTTTGGGCAGCACAAAGTTACCTGAGCTCTGAGAGGAGCCAGCTGCCCTCCCTGGGCTGAGGTGACCTGCACAGGCACAGGCTGCTGGGGCTCTGCTTTGGAGACTGATACACAAGGTCCCTTCTTCTCCCAACCCTTCCCCAGCCTACTGCTTTCCTGCTTTTCCTGTTTGTGGACATGGAAACCCCCATCCTGTGATTAAATGACTGCCACCACACCTGGACAGTGCGTGCTACCATCACAGATACCACTGGAATATGCAGGTGCCAGCACACAGGGAAGGTGGCAAATCATCCATCACAGATTTATAACATTTTCTTTAATATTACATTAATATATTAATCCAGAGGGTATTTCACCCAATATGGCAACACTTTTTAGTTGGCAAACACTGCTCCAGGAAGCTTCAAATGTTCCCTTTTTTTCAGACTTTCTCTCTCAATCATCTCTGTAGATAACACCCAGCCACAGCTGCTGGCATCCTTGTATGCAAAGAACCTAAACATCCTATTTTCTTCCATTTCCAACATTTTTCAGAAGTGTACTGAAGCTGAAAAATATAATCAAGCTATCTTCTCTGGCTAATAGTTTTTCTGGACCACTGAGTCTACCCAATCCTGCTGACTTCTTTGTGTAAGAATTCACCTCAGGGCAGAGAAGCTGATGATTCCAGGGACTAGCTAGCAAAAAATCTGCCCCCAAAAAGGAGAGAGAAAGCTATGCTTCTACAAGCCTTTTCTATTACTTAATTTTTGTTCTGAGAAGCCAATGATGATATGAAAGGATTATTTAGTGTTCCAAAAAAACTGTCAAAAATAATTTTTAGCTGAAATTTCTTAACTCACTTTGACCTTCAAATACTAATTTCCTCAAAATACTAAATGCCCTCACTAAAAAAAAAATCTTATGAAATAGAAAACATTTTGAATATTTTAACAAAAAAATAGACATATTTGTGTCCATGTCTGTCTGCAACCTATGAGTAAATGGGTCCTTTTCTCCTAAAAAAGTCCTGCATATGAACTTCTCCAGTGCAAGCATGAAATTATTCAAACAATTTGAGAAGAAAGAAGAACAATTTGTTCTTTCTTTTTTGGTACTTATTCCGTCCATGATCCCTTCTTGCCTGTATTTCCTAACTGTGTGTATTAGGTGCCCCAGCAGCAGCATGTCCTATTGGTCTCCTGCACACTAAAACCTGGCACTCCAAAGATCTCACCTTCCTAATTTCGGTGTTGTCATTAATCTGGACCATAAGCCTCTAAAAAGGAAGTTTTACAAAACAGAAATCAATCATGAGGAGAAGCGAGAGGACAAATGTCAACACTTGAATGAGTATTAGGAAGTGATTAACTTCATTGTGTGCTAATAAAAGAAAGATCCTGCCCCCCATAAAACAGAATCCATACCCCGAGGAGTCCTTAGGAGCCTTGCCAGGTGTGACTCAGTAATTACCTTGCAGAATAACACTCAAACTGATTTTATTTAAAATATAACCAGAGCAACAGCAGATTGGGAAAAGAAGTGCATTACTTCTGCAATAGATTAATGAAGTCCTGTGCTGGGTTTTTTTGGTGTGTGCTTTAGAAAAAAAATTTTTGAAAAAATGTGTGAAACATGGAAAAATTTGGAAATCATCACACTGAAATTTCTGGGAAGTTCAAACTGTTTGATTTATTCAAGAAGTCATAGAGATGACTTGATTATGGTTTACAACAGCTTAAAACACATTATGACAGATGCCATGGGAAAATAACTTCAGATTAGGTAGTTTTCCAGTCAAAAACAGCAGGAAAACTTGAAACTGTTGAGGGCTGAAACTACCTGCAACCAGGATGAGCTTTTTCTTAATGAGGATTAAAAGTAAACACTAGAAAAACCACCTTATGTGTTTGATTCTTTGGTTTTTTGAGGATTCAAAACAGGATCCAATGTCTATATTATGAGACAGAGTTTTAACACAGAAATTACATGTTTACTTTGGAAGTAGCCACAGGAAAATACCTGACCTACTTAAAATCATTATAGAGGGACCCATCTTTAGCCTACCTGGTGGCAGGGCAGCAGTAGCTCACAAAGCTCAGCCTTCCAGCCAGGCAGACATGCACAGGTGTACATGCATGAATTTGGCACCCAGCTGTTCCTTTTTGTCTACAGTCTCCTGCAGCCTGGGCTACAATCCCAAACTTTGTCTGTGGTAAAGGTGCCCAAAGAGAAAACCCTGTTAGTAACTCACTCCCCTTGGATGAGTGCTTAGTTCTGACAGTTTTCCTGGGGGGTGCCAGTAAATCCAAACCAGGTGGACAATATAACAGAATCATAGACAGTTTGGGTTGGAAGGGACCTTGAACCCATCCAGTCCCACCCACTGCCATGGCAGGGACACCTTCCACTGTCCCAGGCTGCTCCAATGTCCAACCTGGCCTTGGGCACCGCCAGGGATCCAGGGGCAGCCACAGCTGCTCTGGGCACCCTGGGCCAGGGCCTGCCCACCCTGCCAGGGAACAATTCCTGCCCAATCTCCCATCCAGCCCTGCCCTCTGGCACTGGGGAGCCATTCCCTGTGTCCTGTCCCTCCATCCCTTGTCCCCAGTCCCTCTCCAGCTCTCCTGGAGCCCCTTCAGGCCCTGCCAGGGGCTCTGAGCTCTCCCTGCAGCCTTCTCCTCTCCAGGTGAACACCCCCAGCTCTCCCAGTCTGGCTCCAGAGCAGAGGGGCTCCAGCCCTGGGAGCAGCTCCATGACCTCCCCTGGACTCTCTGCAGCAGCTCCAGGTCCCTCCTGTGCTGGGCCCCAGAGCTGGGGCAGCTCTGCAGGTGGGGTCTCACTGAGAAGAGGGGCAGAATGCCCTCTCAACCTGCTGCCTACAATGTGGGATCAGCTCAGGATGCAGTTACCTTTGTGGGCTGCAAGCATATCCATTCATCCTTCCCCATCCTGGACCAGGGCTACATTTTCTTGTGCTTTGTATAAACTAGTTTTAAAATTCTTGGTATTCTCAAAGTCTTTCTGTTGCCCATGAACCTGTATCACTTTGGATTGTATTTTTTAAGGGCTGCAGTTTAAGCAAATTGTTTGATTTTCATCCTGCTGCTGTAAGGAGATGAGAGAACATCAGCAAATGCTTTGGGCAGAATTTCCCAAGTTGAGGAAATACTGTGACATGCTGTAGACTATTAATTCTTCAGACAATAAAGAGGACATTGTGTCTACTCTGCTAAGCTAGGTGTATTCCTGTTTCCAGGGCAGTCCTGTATTTCCAACAGCCTGTCCCAGTCCAGCACACTGATCCCAGGGCCCAGAGACTGCTCCTTCAGTCCCCCAGTCTATTCCAGTGTTGGCAGGATACGAAGCATCATTCATGGGCAGAACCTCTGCTTGCACAATCCCCCTGAAGAGATGCTCTCCAGGCACATTCCCAATTCAGATGAATTGGGATGAACATTTCACCATCTTGGAGAAATGTTATGCCTCCTGGCTACTTGCAAACTTTCTCACTAGGCTTATTACCCAGAATTTTACTGGAACACAGCTCAGCATATGTTCTGCCTGCAATTTTTTTGACCAGAGCTGATATTTCAAATGGTTGCTGTCTGTAACGTGCCATCTGCACTGTCTTCAGAGTCACACAGCACTTTATCTACTCCCTTAGCAGATAGATGTAATTTACATAAGGAATTTATGTAAGGTCTAAAAAAGAAGACTCAAATTCATATTTATACTCTTTGGAGCATTTTTGTCACTAACAGTTCACCTAACAGAAATTCAATTTTCCACAAGGAAACCAAATCCAAGGTTACCCTAAGAGTCAAATATGGTTTAAGGTAATTATTGGAGCCCAACATTCACACAGGGTAAATGCAGCCATTGAAACAAAACTGTGACAATTCACTGCAGCTGAACATCTGCCCATTTATCCAAGTAAATACTAGAGATAACTTTCCAATGTGTCCAAAACTTAGTGAGAGGAGTAAACTAAGGATTAAATGTGGCTGCAAAACCTGACAATTTGTTGCTATCCACGATCCCTCATTAAAACTGCTGGAGAGCAAACCTCTGGCTTTGAGTTTCAAGAACCCTTGAAGAGAAAATAATCTTCACAAGTCAGCCCAATAAGGATAATTTTTGTTCTTAGGGTGTAATAGGAGTTATAATATCATTATTAGTGTTGTAGAAAGATAAATAAATGTATATTGAGAATTATAGGAGCAATAGAAATGCTTAAGTGTGAAAGATCTCAAGGACAGTCTTTGGCACAGGACTTTTACCTGGACAGAGATCAGTCCCAAACTACTTTTCTCTGGCAATAGGAGCAAAGACCTGGATGTTCTTCTGAGTTTAAAGCATTTTTGTATGTGTGAGGCTGATGATGCAGTTCTATTTCAGTTGCAGATATGATTCCATCAACTTAGTATTTTTCCACTTTACCCTTATCTACTGATGACACCTTTAGAAGATCAGATTAGATTCTCTGGTACATTCAGTACCACAAAATCCACAACATCCTTTAGGATTTCCTACAGTTACTTTACCACTGAACATTATGAACACAGAAGCTCCCATCCAGTTTGGATTTACCACAGCAAAAAACTCCTTATCTCAGTTGATAAAATGCATTGAATAAGATGGCTGAACACATACAAACTTCTTCCAACAAATATCCCTGCAAATATTTTTTTAAAGTTGTATTTTTTTTCTGCAAAAGCAAAAACAGGTGATATATCACTGACACCTCTGAAACAAGAAACAGAGTGTCCAAACCAGTGAAATAACCTTGTGAGGAACAAAATTTCAAGCAGAAATAATTCTTAACAATAGGGCTGAACATATTTCCGTAAGGTGAACATTAAAAGACCTGTGGAGTTCAAATGCCTAACCAGAAGTGCCTGCAGAAGGCAAAAAATTATGTTAGTATTCTGGAGAAAACTGTAAAGAAATATGAAAAAACATTGTTCTAAGTTGTAGAATCGTCAGCAAAGATGCACTAGGGTTTGAGCTTTGCTTCTACTGGGGAAAAAGGCTGAGGGAGGATGTTTTGCCTAAATTTTTAATCCATTTATAGTATAGAGAGGGAAAGTGGGCTTCAGGTATTGCTTCCTCCTAGAAGCATTTAAATAAGCAGGTAAATACAGCCTCAGAACTTGCAGCCACAACAGGCAGAGAGTTCCTGAAAATGACAGCAATTAGGAGAGACTGATGTTAAGGGAGTAAAAAATCTCATGGGTTTGTGCATATCAGTGGGGCGTCCCAACCTGACAGCTGAGGAGCTGGATGCCAGTTTTAGTTTGAAATTAAATCAGCTGCTGAAGTGTCTGGAGCCAAATGTTTCACCAAAAGCTCCAGGTCAGGCAGGAGGGGCTGGGTTCACCACTGTCCTGCCTGAGGATGCCCCAGCACGGCTTGGCTGTGCTCAGCAGACAGACACAGGCTCTCTGCCAAGCCAAGGGGGACACCTGGAAGGTGAAGCACAAGGCTGGTGACTGAGGCTTGCCTGGGGGCCAGTCTGGCCCCACTGCAGACAGGCAGAGCTAGCCATGAGCACCCAGAGCAGCCCTGCATGGCAGGAAGGAGGCTGGTGTGCTCTGGACAGCATGAGGCCCAGCATTTCATGTGATATTCAAAAGCAAAAGGCAGGACTTTATTCCCAGTACGTCATGAAAGGGGCAGAGTCAGCCCTCCAGGGATGTGTCTGAACTCTGCCTGTTCATGGCAGGAGAATCCCTGAAAACCCTCAGCAGCCACAGCCCCAAGCAGGAGGCAGAAAAGGCAGACAGAGGTGATTCGAGGTGTTCTGACAAGGAACAGACAAAAGACAGATAAAGACTTCTCTAAAATTTGGCACTACAGGGAGTGGTCTGCTCCAGGGCACCCAGAAAAGCTTCAGTGGTGCTGGGGAATGAGAGGTGGGTCAATGCCCCGTGTTGCTCCTGGCCAGCAAGAACAAGACTCCTGCTACAGTACAGCTGTGCCAGGAAACCCTGAGCCACAGAAATGCCAAAAAGGTTGTTTACATATATCTGCAAAGCATCACTGTGCCTGATGGATGAACTTACCTCTCTGCCCTTTTACCCACCCTGAAGATAAGCTGCTAAATAATTTACTCTTGTGCAAACAACACATAGCTCAGTAGGAAGAAAACCCTTAAAATCAAGAGCATTCTTAGTGACATAAAACTTCTGTAAAGGACCCTTAGAAGCTACAAGCAAATTAGTTGTCTAAATTAAAATATCATACACATATAGATGGAAGCAACTGCTGGATTTACCAGGTATTGAAAGCATCAGTTTTATAAGGTAGCTCAGAACTACTCTGTATGCTTACTTTCCCCTGTTCCATCACGTCTCTTCTAATCTCATGGCAAACAGCACAAAGGAATTTACTTTGTCCTTCCTTCATTCCTAATCCAAAAATTTTAGCAGCCAAACAAGTTTAAACAATTGAATCTACAATGACTAACTTGCTCCACTTCTTCTTAGGAAAAGTTATTGCTGTAACAGGACCAGAAGAGATTAAATTTTACTCCTGGTTAAGATCACAGTGACACTGTTCTTGTTTGGAGTTCACAGAACTGTTGTCAGACACTACTTTCATGTATTACACAAGGTTACTACACCATAAGCTCAAAAGTTTTGTATATGATCAGACATTTCCTTTTTTTTTTCACCAGCACAAAATTATCAGAATTTTTCAGATCTTTAAGTAACAGAAGCACTCAGCAAATGTAAGGTGGTCTGGGAACTGAGAGTTCAGTGCAACATAATGTGGATAATAATTGGCTTTATGGAGGTGGAAAAACAAGCTTATTGTTAAGGGATTTTAATGTTGGCACATACTTAGCATGCAAATACAAATTCATGCACATTGTTAATTTGTCTGCCTCACCAATTGCTCCATGTTATTAAATCTTTCCTGTTAAACAGACCCTGGCAGGCTTCTAATAGTACTTCCATCCAAGGAAACTGTTATTAGATGGATATTCTTGAGAAGGTTCCAGCAACATCTCAGCAACATTGGCAGTTCCAGAATATTTATGAGCACATAACAACTCAGTGTTGGAGGCAGCTCCAGGTGCAATTAACAACCTCAGAACAGAAATTAAAATTGTAAAAGGTAGCACTGCACTGCTCAAGTGAAACCAGAACACACACGTACTTCTGAAAAATCCCTTTTTCCATGGAGACCCTTCCTCTCCATGGAAGAACTTCAGTGACCAGGTGGCAGGGTGACTTTATAGTAAAGCATCATCCTATTTCAGTCGTGGTCCTGCATATCGCAGAGGCAATGTCAAATGGAGCTTCTGGAATGCCATGCCAGCACTGCAGGGACACTGTCCTGACTCCAATGGCAGGGAATGGCTTTTCCCACAGCAGGTACATCCAGCACCATGCCCAGGGCTGTGTGCATGGCCTGGAAGGAGAAGGCTATGGCTGTGTTTTTGTGTTTGGGGAAACACCCCAATGGCAACTTGTCCCTTAGATCTGTGTCAAAAACAAATGCTGAAGGCATCTGATTGCTCTAAAAGACACTGGATATAACCCTACAGCCCATGCACATTCCATGTACACACACAGCTCCAGGATTAATCCTGGTGGGAAGGAAACGTCCCTGTGCCATGAAAACATTTCCCTTCTTATCCAAGTGGCATAGATGCCATTCCCTTCTTAACCATTTGCAGAGATGCAAATGCTTGAGCTGGTTTCCTGCAGCTCAGCCAATCTCCCTGGGAGCTCTCACTTGAGCACAGGCAGCCCCTGAAGCCCTGACCCTCAGCAGAGACACCTCCCACCAGCACAAAGGGCACCAGGGACAGGGCAGGTAAGGAACTCACAGCAAAAGCAAGGGCCTCTGCTGACAAAGAATTCCTTAGGCAAAGCAGCAGCAGCTTCCTTTGGAGGGGTGACAGGAAAAGAAAACAAATGCACAGCAATTAAAACATCGTTCCCCTGGAAGATCAATGGGCCGTACAAACGCAGGAGAGCAGCGGTGCTGCAACTGGGAGCAGGTCGTTAGGAAAGATTCAGTTTCTCCCTCTGATCTTTTAACCTGCTGCTGGATAATTTCTCAAGTTTCAGCCCTGGCACCCTCATTAAAGGAGATCATTGCAGCTGGGGCAGCTTTGTGGGCAGGGTCTGCTGATGTGCCATGAACTGAATCAGCTTCCTGTGTACTAAGGACAAGGGAGGGAGAAGTGGCACCCACAAGTATCTGGGTAATTTGGGGTTAATTTTCCATGAAGAATCTCCTACAGCCAGTCATATGCTGCAGTTTGAGAAGTGCTCCTAATACATATGTGTTCACAATTAAAGATTATTTTACTTTTCAGCAAAAGTAAAGGCAAAAGTTGGTGTTACATTTGCTTAGCATCTTTCATGCAAGGAATACACATAACACAGGAGAAAACAGTGCAATCCAAAACTTCACTTCCCTACCACTCAGTACATTAAGAAAACCCCTGAGACCTGCAACAAATGCCATACAATCCGTGCTTTTTTTTCCATGCTTTTTTCCCCTTCCCACTTCTTTTACCTGTAAGGATTCTGTATCTCAGGACCAGAGCTTTTCATAGGAGAGAATGTCTATCCTATGAAAAAACCTGCCATTTCCAAATTTGCTTTGGCATACCCTGGAATAGACTCTTGCCATTTTTAGAGAGCAGTAAGTTCAAACCAGTAGAACAATCAGCAAGAAATGCTTTGGTTTTTTTCAGTAAGGATGCTTTCCTTCAATATTCTGGGAACAAGTCACTCTCTTAGTGGATGAGAGTTGTAATTAATATTTCATAATTTTATACAGAAGCCCAGAGAAAATGAGAGCAGTGGGTAGGGGTGTGCAGTGTGGGGCGAGTAAAGGCTGCTTTGTTTTTGAGGACTGGAGGACTCACAAGGATTTTCAGCTGTTTTCCTTCTACATGGTTTCCTTTAGCTTCCTGGGGCAGGTTTGTAAAGGACACAGCTAATTAGGAACATCAGAGACTTCCTGAAATTGCCTCTTGACTTCAGTCAATGAGAAGCTATTATTTACAGGATTTTCTGTTCTTTTGCAGCCACCAAGAACTTTGCTCTAATTTCACTAGTTCTCATCGACAACAAAGCTGCTGGGACTGAGTTTCAGCATGGGAAATTTAAAAAAAAATTACAAATATCGTGCTTATTGACAGGCATGGAAAAAAGAAAAAAGAGTAGCAGCATGATTTAGAATTCTGTATTTTATATATAAAATATTTTCTTGCCTTTTTTTTTCCCCCTGCAGGGCAAGGAAAAAAAGACATTTTAAATAGATGGTATAATATATAATATAAATACTACTAACAACTGAACAGAGCCCAGGGGACCACAGCAGACTTACAGGTGAATGGCAAGACTTTCAGACATAAAATTAGCCCTTCACCTGCAGAAAAAAAAAA
>VZUA01062078.1:14765-25645 GCA_013401035.1 Horornis vulcanius | reverse complement strand
TTTTGATGCATTTCCTAAAACAAATATTTCATTATTTCCTTAAAATGGAGAATTATGAAAATGTACCATGAAAGCCCTAGAAGTAGAAAACGTGTTTGAAGTACTTAGCAAATCCAGTATTACATGCTTAGTATGTATGAGGCTGGGGTTTTTTTTTTGTTATTTCTGTAAATTGTAATGATGTTTTTCTCTTGCAGATTATGCCTCTTCTCATTTTGAGTTTAAGTTCTGTCTCTAAGAATGTGCTAAGACATTACAAAAAACATTCAAGTTACTGTAATCTGTGCTCTACCTTTTGAAATCTGCAAATAGCAATCTTTTCAACAATGCGTATTCTTAGATTAGTTTATCTGAGAAAGATTTCTACATCAGGATGAAGGGGGGTTCTTTAGCTATAAAAGCCATTTACTGCAAATTCAAATTAAAATTGTTTTCCAGTGGGGAAGTTAGTGGTGAGAAAGGTCATCATCCTGTAGTATAATCTACCAAGTATTTATGGAAGTTACTGTAGTACCAAAATACTACCTGGTGTTAAAGACAATATGAACCTAAAAATCTCTTCTGGTGTTTTTGAGTCAAAACCATTTTGGGTCTTTGAACAGAAGAGAGCGTTTGGCTCTTGGCTTTACTGAGAAAGAGAACATCATCTGTGTTTGGGGTGAGTTCCTCCTTGGTGGAGGGGAGGAGTGAGACAGTTCAGTGCAGTCACTAATTCCTATTTTCTTTTGCTTCCAAGACAACCGGGAGCAAGGACTTCACTTGTGCTGCAGAAAAAGGGAAAGAAAAAAATAAGTGATAAAGATTCTGTACTTGTGGGCTACTGGGGGAGAAAAATCTTTCTTCCTGCCCCTGTCTTTAAAAAGAAAGTGCAGGGTTGCAGGAGAGCAGGCTGTCTTACGAGACTCTTTTTTATCCCTTTTTCTTTTAAACCTTTCTGTAAAGTGAGACTGCACCAGTGTTGAGAACTGCCCTGAAAGACTTGGAGCTGCTCTTTCTTTTCATGCCTTTTGTCACTGCTGTGGTAACTGTGTCACCGTTTTTAGCAGGCAACCCCCCAGGAACTGCTCCTTGGGGACATTCTGCCTTTTCCAGTGGGCAGTCAGTGCCTGGGTGGGATGAGTCACTCAGTCTGCCCACCCAGACCTGAAAGTGTGGCTGTGTTTGTCTGTGCATGGCACACGTGCAGCAGGTGGAGCTAAAACAGGTAATTTGAATTTTATAATCAGCATGGCCAGGTCCCTATCCAGGCTGTGTGCCCTCCCTGCCTCCTACCCGCCCCTGCTGGCTCTGGGGGCAGAGTGAGGAAAAAGGGAAAAAAAGCCTTGAGGATGTGCGAGAACTACTCAGCAACAGCCAGAACTCTGCTGTGTTTTCATGCTGGTTTAGTCACAAATCAAGCACCGGACCAGGCTCCCCAGCAAGGAGCACAATTAACTCCATACCTGCCAGACTCAGTGGGATAATTAGCTGAGATACCTGTCTCTTATGGTAATAGTCCCATCAAGCCTGAAAATTATAGATCTGTTATTCCAGAGTGTGCCAAAGCTCCTCAGAACTGACTTTGTCTTTTGGAACAGTAAAAATATAGGTCATAGTCAGATATCATAAATAAAAGCATAAAGGGGATATAATGCAGCACTTAACTGACTGCTGGGCATGTAAGGGTTCAGCTTATGCATGATCCAGCAATGGATATTTTTGAACAACAAAATACCAGCATTTTAAACCACTTTACCCTTCTTCATCTATAAGCCAATACTTCTTGTAAGTTAAATTTCTTGTTTTCTGATAGAAGTCTTTTAGACCTTGTGTCTTTTAAAGTTCCAAAAAACACCACATAGAGTATTAGACATTGATTAAACCAAGCCCTGCTTCTTTCACCCTGGATCTCATCTTCCTCTTTATATTGCCAAAATAATTCTTGGCCTTAAGGAAGCTAAAAATGGCCAGTGAGGTGGCAAACCTCTCTCTCCCTCCATAGAATCACTG
Source organism: Horornis vulcanius (assembly GCA_013401035.1). Taxonomy (NCBI): domain Eukaryota; kingdom Metazoa; phylum Chordata; class Aves; order Passeriformes; family Scotocercidae; genus Horornis; species Horornis vulcanius. Next base: position 23,656 of record VZUA01062078.1, on the reverse strand, counting down.
GTGGTGTTTTCAATGAGATTGCTTACAGAAGAGTACTGTATAAACAAGATGAAGCTGTAACCCAAAGTTACAGGAGAGCTAAAAAAGGTAATTATTTAATTTCTCACTTGTGCTTTCATATGATGTGATTTCTCACAGCCAGGAGTGGGGAAAAACCTGATGGTTTCTCTTCTGTTGCAGGTCAGTGTGGCCCAAACCCAGGGGTGGGATCTCTTGTGTTGGGGGTAGAGGTGGAGATTACTATGGAAATGCTCCGCTGCTCCCTGGATATCAGGAATCCTCTGATTTCATGTCTGTGCTGCCTCAAACTTCTGCTCTCCAACATCTGCCTCATGCTCGGCAGCCACAAAGATAAAGCTGCAAATATTGCCACCTGCTGTGTGTGTATTGATCATCTTGACTGCAAAATCCCCTCAGATGAGCTTTAGTCTCCAAGGGCAAATCAACTGTATTTGTTACAAAGCTGGAATGAATTTTAATAAGTAGAAATCTGGATTTTCTTCTAAAATGAAAGTTTAGAGGTGGATAAATTGACCCTGTGAGGGTCTCATTGGGGGAGCACTTGACAGAGTTGACAGGCAGATATGACTTGCTCTTTTAAATCTTGGCTTTTGCCAAGTAAATATCACTGCAGTAATGATGAAAAAACCACTAAAAATATCTAATGAGTGCCTTATGTTTGAATTTTTAGGAAGTTTGAATCAGTGCTGCAGAAGTTACCTGCCTGTTTCCAGCTCTGAGTGATTCCAGGACCAATTTAAACGAAAGAGAAAATGATCTGTTAGACATCACCCTTAGCTCTTGAAGAATTGTGTAATTGGTAGTTGTCCTCATTTTCAAAGGCTGGAAAAATGATATTATGATAGACCCTGATCATCAACACTTAAAGCCTTTTGTTGAAGCTGCATGTGTTTGGTTTTAGGGTTTTTTTTTGTTTGTTTGTTTTCATTTTTCTGCATCTCCATGTTCTGCCTAAATGAAATGTTTGAAGATGGTGTTCTGTGTGGTACTTTTGTAGCCAAAGCAAGCAGAGTCTTTGGGGTTTAGGGATCATGAATGATTATTTTGACTTGCTGGTTTTTTTGCGGATATCTGAACAGGAAAATGTAGATATTCTGTATGAAATTACATGAAGGAAAACATCAATAGAGAGTTTCTTGAATTTCTCTTAAATACTAAATTTTCTAAATTTCAAACCACTTGGGTTGAAAGAGACTCTTCTGGCCACTGTTGCCCAAATACCAAACTTGCCAAAATTAATGTATTCAAACCTAATGAGATTCTGATGGTCTGGAGACATTTGCAGAAAAAATTCCAAGCAGACTTTTTTTCACCTTTCTCCTGAATCATTCTGCTGCACATGTCTCACACAGAAGAGGCTATTTGGAGAACATGTGGCCTGGAAAGGTGTTACTAAGCATGGGTAACAGGAATTCTTCTCATAGTGGCTGCAAATAATTCAGATAAATATGTCATGAATGGTTGTTCCTGACAGGAGGGGGTATATAATGTATAGAAAAGATAGCTTGTGGAAGACTGACTTTGAAGAACTGCATTCTTTGCAATAAACGAGCTCCAAATATATGAAATCCCAGTACAACTGCATAATGAAGGTGATTCACTTATGTTCCAAGGTTTCTTCAAACTAGAAATTGCATCAGGTGAGATTTTAGTGATTTATTATCATACCAGTCTACATTTAAACANAGCAACATAAAGTCACCCTAGGACAAGTAGTTGAAGGAGGATTTAATTATTTTACAGTTTGGAGGTTTTTTTCCTCTATTACGTAGAATTTTCGAAATAATTATTTGTGGAAAAAGAAAATAATCTTTCTAACTCTCCGTGAACATCTGTCTGAAAATATTCATCTGGTTCTGGTGGTGACAAGACAGAAGGAAATGGATTATTGCCTTTTTAAATATAAAATAATGAAATATAAAATTATTCATGTGAAGATTTCAAGTGATTTTATTTCATATGTTTGAATGAAATTAAGACTTTACAAAAGAATTTTAGGTGCTGTTTGCTGTTGCTGTTTTACTGAGGATTTGAATTGGCATTTAGTGTTTGCTGACTCGTTAATAGACATAAAAAAATGAAATTAGAATTTGATTCTGACCTTCCTCAGTCCAACCAGTCCCGACCCAATTATCTCATCCTTCACCTCCGAATCAGCAAGAGGGTCCAAGTGAAATTGTAAATTCAGAATGTGGAGCAGCAACAGCTGATCTCATCCTCATGAGTCGGGTTTTTTGAGCTCACACAGGGGCAGGAAGAGGCAGGAGCCTGGAGGAGCACAATTCCCTGCTGTGGAGAGATGTGGTGGGGCCAGGTGGCCACTGGAGTTTTGCCACGGAGGATGTGTCTTCTCCATCACGCCCTCAAGGACAGAAGGGTTTGTTGGAGCAGAGAGAACAACCCAGATTTCCTCACGGTTCTGAGAAGAGCAGCCCATGAAGTCCAGATGGGAGGAAGGGGGATGCATGCTTGGAAAACAGAGAAGAAAAAGAAGGAAATGAAAACCAGTGCAGTTCTTTTATTTGCTTGGAAATTTTTTTACTTCAGTATCCTTCAGAAAACGGTGCAATTTCTGCATCTCAGGCTGTTGCATCATCTGTAAATAACTGCTTTATAGATTAAAAAAAAATAATGCAACTGAATTAGCAGGTGCCATAAAATTAAGTTCTGCAATGTGGTAGGAATAAAGTAGTATTGCTACCTGATGCAGGCTTATCTTAATGCTTTTTTAGTTTCTAAGATTCTGTTCTCAAGCTTCTGGAATCAATAACATCAAAATAAAAGGCTATATCTGGATTTAGTGGAGCTTTAAAATCTGTTTTAGGGTTTAAAATCCTAGATACTGACTGCTTACTTCACTCCTATGGATAACTTTCCTCCATACATCCTTCCTGGGAGGATATGTTCTGCCTGTTGGCATGGAGAGACGAGGAGGTGCCAGAGCCTCGTAGAGAGAGCCTCAGTCTTGTCCTTCTACAGCCACAACGTGGTGTTTTCCTTCTTGGAGGGTGATCAGGCATAGGAAAGGTATGGAAAAAATTGTACCTGTATCTGCTTTCCAGCCATCTCAGCCCATTGGCTCAGGGAATGGAAACTGCTGCTAAAAATGAAGTATCTTTTGGAAGCAGTTTCATACCTTTTGTGAGTTTCTTAGTGGCTGTAGGCCAAATACCCAAATGGAATACCCGAAAATGTATTTGTCGGGTCTAAATCAAATATGAAATTGGAAAGGAAAGCCTAAGCAGGGATGCACGTGGAGATCCCTTGAGATTCCCTCTCTCCCTACAGGAGAGCTGAGGGAAAAGAGAGGCTGTGGAATCTCCATCCTTGCAGATACTGAAAACAGGCTGAATAAGGCCCTGAGCAAGTGCATTTAGCTTCAGATTTGGGCCTGATTTGAGGAGGTGGCTGCAGCATATGGCCTTGAAGGGTTCTTTGACTTAATTTATTCTATGACTCCATTTTCCTGTGTATAAAAATAGTACCAGTAGCAAGTGCATTTTATTTTAAAAACTGACATTTTTAAATGGATGCAAAACGTTGCATTAATTGTACCTTGCCACTGGAAACTGACAAGATCAAATTTGTAATAGTGGTTAGTGAAACCACAGTAACAGTTTTATTGGCTGAGCTGATTTGATGATTTGAAAGAGAAAATGCTTTTGGGAACTGCCATCACTGTATTTGGTCTGGGCTGATTAAGAGTGGGAAAACAGATATATAGCCTTGTATTCTTTTTGAGGTGAACAGTTATTTTGATACTGAAGTGACAAAAGGAGGCTAAATAATTATATTGCTCACCTATTTCCTAACAGAATAAATAAAAATGGCTGAAACTCCCTAAAATGTTGGGGTGGTGTGAAAGTTTTGATCATCAGCATTTTTGTAATTGCAGCACTGCAATTTGCTGAAGCATTTACTAGAAAGAGCAGTTGCAGTAAAACATAATCAGCCCTTCGTGTGGTAATTGTGCAGGGTTTTCAGAGCTGCTGAAAGTTCTGCAGGGCCACGTATGCACATTTGGCACACTTCAAAGTGTAATTTAACAAGAAAACTCTTGCAAATCACGAGAAGTAGCAGCAACTATGTGGTGCTGAGTCCTGGGGAATAACTGTTTTTTCACAGTTAAAACTTGAGATTGAAATCTAGGCTCTGTTTTTCTATGGAGAGGCACTACACAGAGAAGTGTAATAAAGCTTCTGTTGAGAAGCACAAGTGTGGCATAAACCTTGTCCCTTTCAGGAAGCATTGTGGAGGCTTAACTTTCCAGTTTGTGCCATTGTGTCTGCAGCTGAACATGGCATGCTTCTGAGGGAGTGCTCTGTTACCTGGAATTCAGCCAGGGATGCTCTTTCTGAGCAGGAGGGGATGTGGCCAGGGCAGTACCGAGCAAACTGAGAAGGGCAGGAAGAAAGGTAGGAGCAGTGTCCATCTTATTTCAGGGATATAGGTGAAGGGGAAGATCCACTTAGGGGCTCTGGAAAATCACAGGTGACTTTTGCATTGGAGATGGATTTGCTGGAATCCTGTGCCTCAGGAACTTCTTGTGGCTGTGATGTCTGAGCGCAGTCCAAAGGCTCCTTGCTGCTAAATCCGCTCTAGAACTCGTGTTCTTAGACCAAGAGCTATAAAATCTTTGTGGGCAGAGGCTGCTGAGCTAGACATCATCATTACAATAAGAATATAAGTGCTGAAGCTTGTTCCTGTAAACACTTGCTGCAAAGCATGCTGCTCCCTACTCAGTGCACTGGGGAGAACACACACAAATCTTCGTCAAAGCCTGGATCACAGCAACTGCAGGTGCCTAAAATTAAACACCTAAATAAGCCATCTGGATTTGAGAACTCCCAAAGCTCCCATTAAAGAAATTAATGCCAGAGGAGAGCAAGTTCCACTAATGCTTGGGAGGGGTGAAGTCACTCAAATTACTGTTGTCAATAATTTTGATTCTAGTCGTAAAGCTCAGGCTGATACTCTGCTGACCAGTAAATATTGTCTATTGATTCTGTCACCTGAATTAATGTCTGTGAACTGGGTCCTGCTTCCCCTTAATGCTTGCTTTGTTAGTATCAGACACAAGAGGCAGAAGCAATGCGAAATTATAATTTATTGTTTTAAAACATCAGTTTGGGCTGCATAGAACTTGACCAAATGTATAACCTGTGTGAATACTTAATTGTGGTGGTTAATACAGGGCCATTGCATTTGTGTTGGGAAGAGATGGAATATTGCATGGCTTGGGGTTGTCCTGATTAGCACTTACTGCACCGTGCTGTTCTGATGATTGGAATATTTTAGTAGTCTTTTATTCTTTTTCACCCAAAGAAAACCAGGCACAAGTAAAATTGCTTTGTTAAAGTAAGAATGAGGTGAGTTTTACTTCTGAAGAAATAGTGTTGTCATAAAAGCATGTCCCCCAAAGGCAAGTTTTTCCATTAAGAGTGGAAGACTTAGTGAGTGTATATTAGAATGGGATATCATCTAGTAATAGGCAGTCCCAGGAGCACTTGCTCTCACAAGCTTTTTACAGAGTGAATCCTTGAGGATCGTTTGTATTTTTATACCATACAGACTCTCGTCTGTCGCTTGCATATGTTGTATAATTCTTTTTTTTTGTTTTTACCTTCTACCCTTCTTGGCAATTTATTAAACTCCTCATAAACCTTTTAACATCCACTTTTCCCCTTCAAGTAGTAGCAAACTGCTGTTTCTAACAAAGTTCAAGTTCTGAGGTTTTTGTTAAGTTGAAATAAGTCTTTTCCCCATCGTTAAATTTTAACCTTTCACATTTTTGACTATTTGGCTACTAACACAGCTTTACTTTTAATGAGAAAACTCACAGCGGATTTCTTTTCAGCTGTTACAGTGAAATGCTGAGCATTAAAAGTTATCAAAGAGAGGAGCTGCAAAATGACATCAATTGCTAAATAAAAAGTTTGTCAGGAAATGTGTAAAAATTACGTGCTTATAGTTTCAAAAACAATTAATTATATCTGGGCTATTTTTTTCTAACCTATCTTTTAATATTTTAAAATGCCTCACAGTCAATTAAAAATACGCTATTTCTTTGATTTTGCTGGGCTTTGTTTCCAGTTTTCTTTTCCTTCCTGTTACACAACTGCCTTGCTTTGCATTATTGACTGATTCATATTTTAGGATGAATTTATGATGGTTAAACATGGAGAATTGCCGAGTTTCAAGATTTGTACTTTAAGCTCTTCATTTTAGGTGTCCTCTCAGTTCTTTGAAATGCAATTTCCAGAGGGGATAGTTCAGGAAAAAATTCAGTTGAGCACAGTGTTTAGGAACTTTCCAGGAGATTAATTGTTTTTCTTCTTTCTGAGGGTCTTGGCAGTGCTTGTCTGTTTTTCTCTTGGAGTCCTATTGCTACAATGGGGTGGAATGTAATGCTTAACTGATGCAATCTCCAATGTATTTTATCAAGACATGTATTTGCTGCATAATGGGTTAACCCTCTCTAATGTAACACTTCATATGTATGATCTTGTGGGTGCAGTTTGTCCTCTGATGTGAGGGAGGGAAGAAGGCTCCAAGCTGTGGATGTGCAGCGGTGACACAGCATCTGTATCTCAGGAGCAGGCCTTGCCCTCCTTGACTGCTGCAGAAAGATTGATTTATTTATGGAGGGCCCTGAGCCCCTGCCATGTGGTACGCAGCATTTCCTTCCTGTGCTCCCATTTGTGTGGGGAGCTGAATCTCCTTCCTGGCATTCCCATGCAGAAGCATTCTTGTTCCAAAGCACGGATCTGAGCTTCGCGGGCTTGCCAGACTGGAGCAGCCAGAGCCTTCGGACAGTGCCTGCGTTCTGCTGGATTTACAGCTGGGGCAGAGCCTTCCCATGGCCTGTTTAGGTATAAATCAGAGAAATAAACAAATCCAGGTCCCTGCAGACCTCCTGTGTCCCCTCTCCCTGCTCCAGACCCTCCCAGTACAGGGAGAAAAAGGTTTTTCCTTCCCACACTCAAACCCACCTGGAGGTCGGGCTGGCGCTGCCCAGTGTGGCTGCCTCAGGTGCCTCTTCTGCCAGCCTGTATTTCCAGCTGCAAGGACAGGAAGTTTGTTAGGACAGAAGTGTTTAGTGTCATTTGAGCACCTGGCTCCTTGTGGCACCCCCCCGGCAGAATGAAATACTCATTGGTCGTTGTGACCTGCATAAGACCTGCACTGGAGAGTGGTTATTCTGTGGCTGATCTGACCTCTGCTTAGCTCTCTGCTGGAAACCTTTTTTTGCTTGTCAGACTACTTCAGCATCTGAAAGTGCAGTCTTTTCCTTGGCAATTAATCCCTACTTCACATGAAGATCTGCATTCAAGCAGATTATGAGCTGTTTTCTGATCTTCTTGAGGAGGAGTTGAGGCTTTAAAAACAAAATCAAAAAAGTGCTGAAGAGCAGCATTTTAGAAGTGGGACTGACAGAGGATACCATTCCTTTCAAGATTACAGACAGTAAAAAGTCCAGAAGTGGAACAACCAGGACCTTTGCTTTTGTTCTTCTTTCTGTGGAAATAGTGTAGGAATATAACACAACTGATTAGTAGGTCATTCCAAACTGTTGGTGGAACCTTTGAAGTTTGTTCTGGAATTAGGTAACACCTCATCAGCAGCTCATTTTTTTTCCCACCAAATGCACTGTGCTGTTGGTGTTCCTGCACTTTTGTAATGCCGTATGATGGTGGGAGAATTCAGCTCCTGTGCTTTCTCTGGCACCACCAGCATATCCCAGATGTCATCCGACCTCAAAGCTCAGATAAACCTCTGTTGGCAGAGCAGGGACAGGGAAAATTATTACTGTTAGAACTCTGATGCCTCAGTAAGACCAGGATGTACTGCAAATCTTGTATGAAATGTGAAATCTAATTTATATGGATTTGATTTTACTTTGAAGTTTGCCAGTTCTGTGAAAAAGAAAAAAATCCTTGAAGCATATTTGCTATTTCTGTTTTCTCCTCTAGAAGTTTGACAGTGCTATTCCAGTATAAGTTAGAAGAGGGTTTTCAAATCTCAGATATTCAGAACCTGAACTACTTTTGTCCAGAAAATGATGGGTGGAATTGCCAGCTACTAATGATGAAGAAGGATGTTTCTGAAGGGGCAAAGTCTCTAAAAACTGAAGCTAGGGCATTGTTTTAAAGTCCCTTCAGATTGTGGTATTTTTATATGCTTCTGTACCAGTTGTGTGTTGTAGAGGTTACAGCAGTCCTTTGAAATTTCCAATTATTCAAGACCTTCCAATTACATCTCTTATTGATCAGCATGCTGGATGCTCATCTGGGCAGAACCAATGATCTGTGACCCTGAGGGAGGCCTCTCAATTCAAAGCTTGTGGATAATTCAGGAACAATAGCATAAGTGTTTGTGGGTGTAGGATGTTTGCAGTGGAATTAGTGCACTCACTGTTTCAAAGGCTTTGTAAGCCAAATGTCAGCTCAGCTCCCTGTTAAAACACTTTCCTTGGATGTGTCGCTGGGAACCTGTGAAATTACACTCGTAATCGTCATCAAATTCCAAATACAAACCCAGCATTTATTTGTTAATAATGTAAAAAAGCCTTGAACAGAAAAACCTTTCTGTGCTGCAGCATTTCCTCCATTTCATAAATGGAGAGAATAAATACAGCCTGGTAATTTCATGACTACTTCAGTGGTCTCAAGGCCATAGTTTACTGAAATGTAATGAATTATTCTTTGTGAGGGGCACGACATGGTTGATTATTTTTTCCTTGAAGATTTTTTCTTTTTCTTGTGGTGTTTTTTTGTTGTTGTTGTTTTGTTTTGTTTTGTTTGGAGATTTTTTGGTTGGTTTTTTTTTTTTTTTTGTGGTGTGGATTTTTTAGTTTTGGGGTTTTTTGT
>VZUA01062078.1:247-13315 GCA_013401035.1 Horornis vulcanius | reverse complement strand
GAGAAACAGGGACTGCCTGGGTAAAAAAGGAAGAAAAGCTGTCAGGGCTTGTTTATCTTCTCTCTTCCTCTACTACCCTTTGATTAGTTTATAAATCAATTTACTGTGCATTTAACTCAATAAGTAAGAAGCTTTATGAGGAAAGTGGATGATCTGAGATGGTTGTATTTGCTTTTGTAGAGTTCTTAATTTTTTATTAAGGACAAGTGGAGATCATGTATATACACACACACACAAACACACACATTTTCCTGTGCAGGATTGTTCCCTTGGCATTTAAATGTCCTCTGCAGTCATAGGACAGACACAACCTTTTAAAGTAGATAGAAACCATTATACAGAGTTTGTGTCAGATTATCCAGGAGCACTGAAAAGGGAGAAAACCCACTGAAAAAGTAATAATGTGTTGCAACCAAAGGCTGCATATGTTTTGTCATAATCAAATGTCCTGTGTCTACCAGCAAGAGGCTGCTGCAATCCGGATTAAAGGCACCTGTTCATTGGCTAATCATTTATCTGTCATATCAGATGTTTGAATAATTCTGGTTTGTTGTTTGCAATTAAATTTATGGTAGCCACTTCCTTTTTATTTCCTACAAATAAAAACACAGCCAATTTTCCTGCTGAAAGCCTGGGGATTTCTCATTTCATTGGGAACTACTGTAAGTGTTGTTTTTCTGTCTCAGTCCACCAGGGTCCCCAGTGTAGGATTTTCAGACTACCTGGTGCAGTCCTGAATCTGACACAATGTGAGGTTGATTCCTTTTCTCTCTAAGCTCTATAGTTGTGGTTACTGGGGCTGTTCCCGAACTTTTTTCCTGTTCCAGAAGCAGGAGCTGTGTGGAAGCTCTTCAGTCCTAGATGCTGTAACTTGTTTCTCCCACATGGATTTAATTGTAGCAGCTGCTCATTTGATCAATGTAGATATCAAACACTGCTTGGTAACATAGGCATACAAATTTGACCAAAAAAACCAAGCAAACAAACAAAACTTTTTGAAAGGCTTTTATATTTAATTAGTTTCTATCTGTTTAAAGCCATATGAAAGTAGAAGTTCAATGGAAGGCTCCTCAAAACGTGATTTGCTCTTATAATAATATGGAGCTACAAAAAAGCCAGATGTGTTTGTTCCTTAGGTGTGAGTTAGCTCTGTGTCCAGTTCTCTGACCTCCCTTATGAGTTATCCTGGAGTGTTTGTTAAATAATAGAATCCAAAAGACCTTTACAAGATCACCCTGACAGGTGAAGTCTAATTTCATGCTCACTGACTGATTAGTTCAACAGGAGTGGTTATTTAGGGTGTAGAAAATCTCTCTCCTCCCCAAAAGAAGAGATTGCAGCATTTTTTGGAGGTAAGGCAATCTCCACAATTAGAAACAACTTATCAGCTTTCATGAAATATGTATTTCTCTTTGCACATTAAATTTTCCTTGCAATCAAGTTTTGTCTTAATTGCTCTACAGGAAAATAACTGCCAATAAACAAAACAAAAAAATCATATTGAAATGCTTCTGTCACTAATGCTTGTTGATCATCAGAAAAGAGTAAACAGTTCCTTACCAAGAGCTTGGTTTTGCCAGCAACTGCTCTGTGAGAGTAACTAATTGTTGGTTTGGAGTTTTTTTTCAAGATAAATGCTAAAGGTTTCTTCTAATTCCATGTACTTTCAGTTGCTTGTTTAATATATAGTAAATCAGTTTATTATGTCAACTTAAACTTGATTTGGATGTGGCCCAGCACATCCATGCCTGTCATAGTGCACTCTGCTGGCTACAGAAATTTAGTGAAGTTAAAAGGGATTGTTCCCAAAGTACCTTCTCAAGTCATGAATTATTTCTTTTTTGGGGAGGAAGGAAAAGGGATTAAATTAGTCTTGATATGCCCCAAGAAGAAAGTAATACATGATATTCCTGATGTGTATCCTGCATATTTGTGCTGTTTGGGATACCCATGGTGGGTGGCAGCTGGGGGATTGTGGAATTGAGATGGGAAAGATTCAGAGCTGTGGGAACCACTGAGATAATTGATGTGTGTGAGCTGCAGCCTGAAGTGCCTCTTTCTCAGGCACTTCTGGTAAGCAAATGTGTTCTTCATGCATGGAGTGTCTTTCCCTGGAGACACTTCAAAGGAATAGTGTCACTCAGGTCACTAATCAGGCTTTGCTTGGCAGCTCAGTGCACAGTTACGAGGGTAGGAGAATCCATCAGGGTTATTCCTGGAAGGTGAAGTGCAGCCCAGTTACCAGGGCAAGGATTGCTGCAGCTGTGCTCCAGGTGCTGTGTTCCAGACAGCTCTCCAGAGGCATGGGCAGTGCAGAGGTTGGTTTGTGACAGGTTTCTGCTGGGAGTGTGTGGCTCTGTGCTCTGAAGGTGGAGGTGACATCCCAGGGCAGCTGCCTGAGCAGGAACAGGGACGCTGAGTGCTCCAGGGCTCTGCAGCTCCTCCTGCCCTGCACTGGGCTGGCAGCTGCATCCTCTGAAAAAATGACATGTTTGAGATAGGAAATCGCTGTGTTCTGCCTTTCTTTACCAGTTTATCTAAAGAGGCAGAGTGGAGGTGAGGTAGAGCGGAGGTGAGGCAGGGACAAGGAAAAGTGATGTGTTCCAGGTAGCTGAGTAAAGACATGGCTCAGCTGAGCTGCCAAATAAACAGTCCCATGGGGTATCAGTCCTTTCAGTCAGGAGGGAGGGGTAAGAAAAGTCCTTTGTGCTGAGACTTCCAGTCACCTCAGTCTGTTTGTGTGGTCTATGGCCTAGAAAAATAAGGGCTCACTTGATTATATAACTGCTAATATAGGGGAGAGAGAGATTTGTGATAGCAGCTCTCTAATCTACCAAAAACCCCAGAAGCAAAAATGGGATCCAATTATGACAATTTGAAGTTGAATTAGAAATTGAAATGAGGGGATATTAGAAACAGTTAATAGAATTAAGTAGACTCTTTCTACTGTAATGCTTTTCAGTGGACATGCCAGGCCAGCATCCTGTCAGGCTTTATTCATACAAAATGGGTTTCCTCCCTGGCTGACAGAGCTGGGAAGTCAAGGATTTTAGGTTCCTTTCTACTTTAAATTTGAACCTCTGAAATTGAAACACTTAAAACAAGTGCAGATTTCAAATTTCAGTATTGAACTGTTCAAGCTGAACTTGTATTTTATGGAATTCAGAGCTCTTTGTATTCCTCTAAAAAGGGTGTTTCGGTTGTCCGTGTGATTGTACCAGGATGGTAATTGTTAAAATGGTTTTTAACATAAAAAAAGCACAATGAAATTTAGAGGAAATAGTTAATTCTCTTTTTCTTCTTACACAGTTTATCATTTCAATAAATCAGAAGTCATAAGATAAAAGGGTACATTAGAAAAAGACAAAAGAAAATAGTAATTCTGGAAGCTGGCTAAGAAAATATTGCAAAAGGTCATGTAATTAAGTGCTCATTTCTTGCAAAAGGTTGAAGAATCCTCTCAGAAAACACCTTCCCACTGTCTGGTGGATTGTAGCTTCAAGTTTCCAGTGGTAAATACCAAAGTACTGTGTTTGCAAGCACATTTTGCTGTTGACTAACAAGGAGCTGGGCTATGTTATGTAGGACACGAGGTTTTTCAGAAATCATATTTGGAAGTGAAGGTTTCTGATCTGCATGGGATGGCTGCTACATGAATTGAAGCATTTTGGGGGCCTAGATTTAAATGTACTTTTAAACCCAATATTTTCAAACCTACCTGCCTTGTGAGACATTGATGCTCTTTCCTTAGTTAAGTAAATCTGTAGGAGATGCTAATAGTCTAAATGGGATTATTTCAAATTCATAATGCTGGTTTGTAATTAATGCAGGGCATAGTTTAGCACAGGCATCTGGTCTGTGGGATCTGAAAGCAAAACGTGTATTTTATGATTAACCATCTTATAAATCATCCTCAGTGTTACAAAGCATTGCTGTTTTGGAAAGCTCTCTTCCCCTTTAAGCATCCTCTTCGGTTTTAACAGCAGCAGCAAAAACCAAACAAACAAAAAACCCAAAAAAACCCCAACACCCTTAAAAAATCCCAGCAGTATCCCAAATAATTTATACTGTTAATGTCTCATTTCTGGTTTTCCGGACTTGCAAAACTGTTAAGGATTTTCCAAGTAGAATCTTTCTGTCCCAGCCCCCAGGCTAGAAGGTCTACCCATCTCCTGTTGCCATTTACATGAATCACAACAAGCAACTTTTTGTGTTGGCTGCTATCAAAGCTGCTAAACTGCTTTTCATCCACACCTTGTTGCATATAAGGTGCAAGTTGTTGAATAGGTTACTTTGTTTCCTATGTGAAACTACATTTAGCAAGTAAAATATATGCCAAACTGACTCCTGTTAATTTCCTAGTACTTGCTTTAGGAATTAGTAGAAGATTAGGAATCCCACTCCACTTAACAACATTGTTTAGATGATACCAAAGCCATACAAATCAAAACAAGAAATTCAAAAGTGATCTTGGCCTAAAAGGACCAATGGAGGAGGGTGAGAGCCTTTGGCCATTGTGTTCTGGATGCCCCCTCATCCTCTCCCAGTTCACCTGGCCGTGCTGAGCAGGGGCTGCCTTGGTCCTGGGGGAATTTTCTCTGCCAGGGCCATGGCAGAGGGGACAGGTAGGACAAGCAGGAATGCAGTGTTGGGACATCTTCCTGGATGGAACTCTGCCCGAATATTCATCTGTCATTCATGGATCAGTTACCTTGAGCATCTGCCCTTTTCAGCAGTGGGTACTGAGAGAGGAAGGAGCAATTTTAATTTCATATAGAACTAAATTTATTACTTTAAAAAATCCAGAAGAATAAATGAGAAAAAAATGCTATTTCTACCTTGCTGAAATAATAATCAGTGTTTTGGTTTTGTTCTCCACAAAGCTGGTTGTAGGCAATGTCTTGGGGACCATGACGTGGCCCATCAAAGTTCATATAACCAAACAAGTTTCCTGCTTCAGTAGTCCTCACTTTGCCACAGAAGCATATTTAGGGCCAACTTTTATTCTTGATAATTAGTGTTGTATGGATTAGCAGCAGGAAAGTCTTACAATTAATGGATTTGGCTGCTCTTTTATGTCTAACATGTATTCTTAACTGAAGGGGCATTAATGAACCAATGTAGGTTCTTGATAGTAATTTGCATGTAAAATCCTAGGAGTTAAAAATAGCTGATGCAGCTTGTGCCTTTGACAAGGGCCTCCATTTGCTTTGTAATATTTTTTATCAGTGTTTGTGGGGTGACTTTGCCTATAAAGGTTCCTTTTCCATCTGCCGCTGAATCCTCACACAGTTAATCCTGGGAAGAGATGATCCTCCTAAGCCTTTGTTAGAGCTGAAGTTCCCACTCTCAGCTTTAGGCTGAATGTTTTTTCTTTTCTCTCCCTTGAAATTTGCTGCTGCTCCAGGCCTGGAGCTCAGGAGTGTGTGTGAAGCACGGCAGCCTACTTCCCTGTTCACCTGCAGCTTTCTCTCCTTCCTTAGGGTCAATTTCTTGCTTTGTTCTGGAATGAGACTTTTCAGGGTCACTCCAAAGGCCTGGCAAGGTGGGGTGTGCTTTGGGAAAAAAATTAAATTAGGAAGCACGATTCTAGACTGATCACTTCCTCTGTTACATCCTTCCAGTTTCCTTGTCCTGAGAATTGTTGTTATAATGTGTTAAAAACGAACAGGACCCAATGAGCAAGAGAAAACCCCCTCCAAATTAGGCAAGACAGGATTACTTAAAGCACATAATTATTTTTACCCAAATTGAAACTGTACTTGTTTTTGATAGGACAAAAGTTGAAGACATCACATTTTATTCTGAAATAAATCTACTGCACAAACATCTTAGTTCATGCCCAGCTCTGACTTCACAGATGATTTATAAGAACTTTCCTCCTTTCAGACGGTGCATTTGTTATCCATTCGTCTGACTGTACATTGAAGTGATGATAAATGTTGGAAAGTTTCACAGGCATTAATTATTCTATGAAAATGGAAATCATTTGCATAGTTCCTAACTAATTCTTGGTGGGTTTTTTTTTAGTTGAACTTAGAATAAATGTAATCATTATCTATGTGCTGTGTGAAAATAACTTACTTTTTGGGGCTGTATAATCTTTCAGATTCTTTATTGTGCTGAAACCTTCGTAATTAATGTATTATCAAAGAATATTTGCTTGGCTCCTTGCAAAGATGAACTAAGCAACTTACCTGAGTGCCAAGAGACTAAAGAGATGGCCGAACAGAGACTAAACTGATGTTGAGCAAAATTGACATTTCTCCACTGATCCAAACTGTAAAATCTTTATCAAAGAAAACCACTCCATGGTCTCTTTCTGACCACCTCTTAATCTCCCAGAGATTCTGGGAGAGCTGCTCTAAACTGATGTGTCAGTAGTGTGGCTTTTATTAAATGTCATGGAGGTGTATTACACCTTATCCCTTACAGTAAATGGAGCTTTCACACCTCTGTGCTTTCCTCCTGCAGCCCAGGATGCTCCTGAAAACTGGGATTCTTCCCAGCCCCCTGCCTTTGTCACTTGGGGTGTTTCAAATTGCCACCAGCAGCAAAGGACAAGTGGCTGCAGAATGGACCTGGTTGCCTTAAAAGCCTCAAAGGCTGGGCATTCCAAAAGGATAATACTCAGCACCAGAACCATGTTAGGTTTCATGTGTTACTGAAGGAAATCATCCCAAGGCAACTGCTGACACCTGGTTACCTGAGAATCCAGGTGTGAAAAAGTCTCTTGAAAGGAGTGCAGGTTTGAGGTGAAATCTGAGTGTTCATTTTCCTACAAAGTGGACTTCCCTTTCCAGAAAGTTCAGCAATGGGATGCTCAGACAGTGGGTGCATGTCCAATTATTTCCAGCTAGTAAAAGTTGTCCTCCTGTGCAGGTACATGCAGTTAATTGATAGAAGTGTTGCTTTAAGGCTACCTGCCTGAGCTGGGAGTGGGAAAATGAGCAGCATTTCTCTGAGAGTCTTCAAAATTCAAAGTCATCTTGTATATTTTCCTTGTTAATTAAGTCTAGTTTCAAATTTTGAGAACAGAATGCTTGAGGAGGTTCAGGACACGCTTCCTTGCTGACCTGAGAAAGGCACATAGAGGGAAAATATGATTGTTTTATTTAAATACATAATAATAACAAACCTTCCAGATTATTTTTAATTTCTTTGAAATTTGTGTTCCTACTTTCCATAAAGAACTATTTTACCATTATCAGTACGTCTTCCAGATGATGCCTTGTCATTTGGTGACCCTTACCTGAGAAAGCAGATGTTTGGGTTTTTTTGAATATTATTAAAATTTTCACAGTACAAAGACATTTTATTACCAACTAAATTATAGTGCTTTTAAAAAGAATGTTATCATCTCAGACAACTTCACGTTTTACACTCTAGTAATTCAGGTCAATAAATCCAATTATATAACTGGAAATACACAAGATCACACCAGAGAAAGGAAAAGCAAAGATTTGAATCTCTAGTTTGATGTCAAATGCTGAACCTGGTTATGTGCCCTTCTTCTCTGTTGTGTAACAGACCACTTCAGTGTCAAAATTCAAAGCCAAAATTTGGAACTGACTTCTTGAATATGTAAAGGATTAATTATTTTATTAGTTTTATACCTCAAATCAATGAGACTATTCACTTACACTGAAAAGATGTTACATCCTTACAGCCTCTAAAGTGGAGGCTTTAAAAATAGAAATGTGTCGAATGGGTTGTTCTGAAGCACAGCTTGGTTAAGGCATTCTGTAATTTCAGTTAACATCCTAATGAGGTGAATGACAAGACCTCCATGGCATCTGTTAGAAAATGTAGCAGAAGTAACTTCACTTTAACAAATCACTGGGAGCAATGTCCTGGTTTAGGGCAAATTTGGGAGGAAACCCCTGAATAGGGTACTGCTGGGAACAAACCCAAAGGGCCCCTCTCCCAAACTGGTCCAGGAAAAGAACTTCCTCAGAGAAACGTGGAAAAAACTACTTATTTAATAAACAAAGTGCCCACAAGCACAAAGAATGAATAATATGAAACAATAAAACCTTTATTGCCCTGAAGTGTGATGGTGAATTCAGAAAGTCTTTGCTGTGGGTGTAGTTCAGCTCACTCAGTCTTTTATTAATCCCAGTCTCTCCGGAGGTCCAGGCACCGGTGGGCTGCAGGTGTGATCCCTCAGTGCTCCTCTGGGCTTTTTCTTCAGTCCAGAGTCCCAAGGAAAAGGGAAAAAAACAGTCTAGGGAACTTCTCTGCCCTAGCTAGCTAAAACTAAGCAAAAAGATCTCTGTCCCGCAGTCTGTCCAAACCTCAGCCAAACGCAGTCCTGGAGCAGGAATGCAGAGTGAGTGCTGTTCTTTCAAAACAAACTGTGTGCTGCTTCTTCCTCCCCCTTTGCTCCCAGAACCAGTCCCAAAGGCACGGAACTGAATATACAGCACAAACACAACAGAGGATTGGGGATAGCATCACAAAGTCACCCTAGGACAGGCAGTGTGTTTGTTCCTCACTGCTTCTACAGGGGCTTCTCCCTCAGCAGAGAGCACAGGAGAGGTGAGAGCCCTGCCCAGCTCTGTGTCCTGCTCCAGGTGCCCTGTTACTGTGTCACTGTGGCTTGGCCCCATGGCTGCTCCCTGGGGTCCTGAGGGCTTCTGGCCTTAACATGACTTCAGTCAGATTCATTGGCAGGTAGATGCTTCTGTAGGGCTGCTGAGGGCTGCTTGGTGCCATGTTTTTGTTAATTAATGGTAAATCAGGTTCATTTTATATCTGCCTCCTGGCCTAATGAGCGTGTTGTTGCACACTGATGGTGATCACAATAGCAAGTTCCAGCCCAGGGACTGAGGCTGGGAGTGTTGGGGGTGTCTCCTGGGAGTGCCCTGCTCTCACCCCTTGCTGGCAGCGCTGCTGTCTGGCTCCAGTGAGGTGTGAGAGCAGCCAGGCAGTGCTGCCTGCACGGATGCTCTGATTTCTCCAGCTACAGCAGAGATAATCCATCAGGGAAGCCCACCCATCCAGGGGGTCACAGCCTGGTTCCTCCCCAGCCAGAGGGGATGTGACAGCTCACTGCACCCTGACAGCTTTTACTGGGATCACTTACTCCTTAGAGAGTGACGGTTATAATTGCTCTGATTGCTGCAATAATTGAGGGTGAGGTCTTATTCCTCTCTGCTTCTGCTGGTTGTCTAGCAGCTTGTAAACATGTAATCCATTGAAGAGTAGTGATTTTAAACTGTAAAGTCCACTTAAAACCTTCTTTGTTTATAGGATTAAAGAGCAGGCAAATTTTATTGCTGCACCAGAAGTAAAAGTAAATGAAAAAAATGTATCCCCTTTTCTATTGCATTGCTCTTTTCCACATTTGGAAGTACATGGAAAATCTCTGTGCTTTTTTGGTGAACCCGACAGCATTTGCCTCTGATTCTCTCCTTCTAGTCTCAAAACCAGTCTTTTTGCTGCCTTTGAGCTCTGAGTGTCTCGAGGCTGTGGGTGTCCCACTGCTCTTACTTTCATCAGTGCTTGGCAGCTTCAGTTCTGGAAGACCAGATGACAGCTCACAGACACAGCAAGGCAGTTTGGTGGGGTTTCATGGATGCCTTCTGAGGTGCTGAATGAGGTCATTTCTCACTCCATAACTTTATTAAATATCTGCAAGAAGGAATGTGTGTTCACAGCACAAATCTTTCAGTGACTGTAGACCAGAAGCTGTCTCTGTGTTATGGGGCAGAGATCAAAATTACTTGTCACTTGGAGAAATATGGTCCCAAATAGATCTGTGGAAAATCTGGGAGGAAAGATGAGTGTTGGATAAGAACAAGGACTGAAGGGTACATGAGTGACCAGGTAAGACAGAAGAAAGGAAAAGGTGCAGGTTTCTAAAAAAACATGCAAGAAACCAGTAGGTGCAACACACTGTGGGTGTAGAGATGAGATTATAGACAGTTCTGATTCCACACAGGGAATGCTACGTTCAGTTCCAGATCTACAGCAAAGATAAGTAAAACATTACAGAAAATTGAATAAAGGAAGGGATAAATTTTGAGGACTAGAGGGAAAGGAACTCTGAAAAACAGAATATGTATAATATCATTAATCGTCAACTTATTATTTCTATGTAAGCACAGATAACTCAATTTTTGTTTCATGTTCAGCAGTGAGGAGGGCAGTCAAGGGGTATCCTTAATACAAATACCAAGGGGGGAAAAAAAAAGTTGTAAATAGATGCTTTTAGTGCAGCTGAGGAGTTTCTCAGGGGAAGAGTTACCACCTGAAACATTCCAGCTGAAGTTGGGAGAGCAGTGGGTAATAATGTGCTATAAGAAAGAAACCTTTGTTGGTGAGGGGCAGCAGATATAGCTGGGCTCTGTGATGTCACCCAGACAGCACGGGAAGAGGGGGAAAGGCAGTGGAGGACCAGGCTGGCTTACCTGAGTCTCCGAATAGGCTGTGTTCATTTCAGGCTTGTGTTAGCCCACAGCAGAGCAGCCTGTCCCAAGTGCTGCTCGTGGATGAGTCACTGAGGAGTTGTTTCCATGCTTTGCAGACCAGGATGGCCACTGTGGTGATCTGCTTTGAACTTGGGAAGAGCAGAGTGCTTATTGTGACAGTGTCCAGTACCTGTGCAAACCAAAAGCAGCCCTCCAGGGGAGGAAAGATCACTGATCTTTCCTCTATCTGCTCAGAAGAATAGGCAATACTGTGCTTTTCTTCCATTGCTTTTTCAAGGCTGTGATAACTGCTCAGTCTGCATAGTATAAATACTTAAAGTTTTCCGTGGGATTAGGGATTTAAAGAAGAAATACAGTAGCTGCAGTGTGAAGTAACCAGATTATAGTAGAATTGTGTATAGAATCAGTACTGGTCTAATTGAAGTCAATGAAGATGCATTAATTGAATGAGGGCTTCAGTATGAGTTTGGGAATGATGAAATTCAAATTGAAAAACAAATTGGCAGAACGCTCTTGTGACATTTCTGCTGTAAACTGTGAATTCAGGGAAGTTAAATTCTGCTGACTGGTGACAAAAATACTTCCTTCTGTAAAGGGTATGAAAACAGGAATAGCAGCTCAAAACCAAGCCATCACCTTTGGGGTGTGAGGGAGAATATAGAGACAGAAGAGTTAGCAGGTGAGGGTGTTTGGGGACATCGTTTTGGTGTTGGGTTTATGGAGGTTAAGCTTTTTGTGGGTTTTTTCTTGGGTTTTTTTAGGATTGAAAGGAGGAAGTTTTTAAAAAAGCCAAACCAAAACCAAAATTAAGGAGCCATCAAGCTATAACCTAACCTTGGAAGCAGGAAGAAAGGAAAGTGGTTGAGATGAACGTGAGAGTAGGAATCCATCAGTCACAGACAATCCCTTGAGGGGGGAGCTCAGTGCAGCACCATCCCAGAAGGGGATGGAGCAGAACCTGACCTTCCTTCCAGAGCAGCCCTTGCTGGGGAAGGGATGGAGGAAATGAGAGTCTGCAGCATTCCCTGAAAGCACTAGTCCTGAGACCTCCCACACTTTGGGTGGGTGCAGCTAGAGAGTTGTTCTGTACTGTGAGTTTTTCCCATATTGTGAGCATTTCCTTTAGACAAATGTAAGAATTTGTCAGGTTTTTAGACTTAGAAGGACCAGTAGTTTTATAATTGCAGATTTTAAATTAAAGATCTAAAGATCTGTCCAATGTGGGTCACTAAAGGGCATCCTTTCTGAGAAAAAATATGCTGATTTTATCTTTGGATACCTGGGCCAAGTGCCCTTCATTAATACTAAAAAACCAAGCCTCACGTAGAAAAGCAGCAGAGGCCATCATGCTTTCCCTTCCCTTAGACTGTAATTTGAATGCCAGTAGTTTTTAAGGTCCCTGCTGTATTCATAGGTCCCAGAAAACTTCAGGCTTGTTTTACTCAAATCTCTGTGATTGCAGCCACTCCTGAGATTTTGACTGGAGGTGACTGATGTAAGTAATGTAAGGGAAGTACTGAATGTCCTCTGCAAATACTGCTTGGACCAAGCTTTTAAAATGTCCCCAAATCCCATCAAGAAGCTTCACAGCTACAAGTCTGTCAGAACTGTTGTGATTTGGGGCACATCCACAGCAGACCTGAGATCTATACTGACGTGGCTGTGGATTGTAGTAGGTACCCTTTATTAAGTAAAATCTGTTCAGGGAGAGATCTTTCCCTCAAATTTTGAAGACCATTCTGGAAGGTTCTCTGGTAAATTCATCACTTTCCATGTGAGTGTGACATTGTACCACCAAGCTGCCACGATGCCACAGCAATCATACCATTAAAGAATTTTGCATACCCTCAGTTAGGTTGCAGGTTCTTATTGTCACAATAAGAAATAAAGCCAGGCTTACACCAGACTCCGAAGCACTCCTGGGAAGGAAAAAAAGCCAGTAATTACATAGTATTTCACTTTTTGGAGCACTCACTCCTTTCCTCCTACTTGTAAGAATATTGGCAAAATAAATATTTTACCTCTGGTCTGTGCACACAGTGCTGTTTTCTATAAATTGTTTTTTCCTGTTAATTATTTGCAATTCTTGCCTTAAAGGAAAGAAGAAGAGTAATATGCCAAGGAAGCTGAGGAACCTCAGACAAAGTGTAGGAGAAAGTGTAGCACCCACTATTACTTTCTTCTTCTTTTAAATAGATATTAACCTCTCTGTGATCCTTATTAAATTAGCTGAAGTTTAGAACTAATTTTGCAGTTCAAATTTAGATACCCAATTTGCTGATATTAGGAAATTTGATGTAATACTTAGTTATAAAATAAACTAGCAACACTGTTAATTTGACCTTGGTTTTAATTAACCCAAGTGTGTTTTGACATCCAAGCTTCCCAGGGCATCACACCATCTAAAGGACACGGCATAAAAGCTGCTTGCCTTGCATTGCAACTCAGTGCAGAATTTGGAGCTGATCAGTTACTTTCACCTTAAGGCAATATTGATCTGCTTTGCACAAAGTTAGCAGCAATTGCTTAGTGTCCTGAAATTGTAATGATATGTAAAAGCTAATTAATGATAGAACTTGTACAGGCACATGCTTCTGTTTACTGGGTTTTCCTGAGAATAGCTGTCCTAAAG
>VZUA01062077.1:0-12743 GCA_013401035.1 Horornis vulcanius | reverse complement strand
TTTTTCTTTTCTTTCAGTACTCTAGAATTGGGTGGTGTGTAGCATCAATCCTGTACTGAGAGACGGAAGAGAAAATCAGGCTGATACAAATTTCTGAATCTGTCTTGTTATTTATGGTAGCTGATGAGCCATGGTCACTACTTATTGCACTCAGATGCTCTTTTCTGATTCTTTTCCCCATTTGAAGAGGCCTGCACACTATTTTCTCATTGTGAACAAGAAGTGTGCAAACCCACAGGAGATTTCCATTATATGCATGCCAGTTTCTTAATGAAAGGGAACTAGTTGTTCTGTCCCTGAAGTATTCATATTTTATCTTGTTTATCAAAGTTATGTGCCTCAAGGATAAAAGTCACAGCTTCTGTAGCATAAAATCAAGCTGTGTTCTTCAGAGAGAGAAAGTGTTAGAAAGAAGTTGAATTCTGCCCTGAAACAATTCTTCTTGTGATAGGGAAAGCAAAGTTTTGAAGTAAAAGTTGTGTTCTCATGGTCCTTTCTGCTGGCTGCTTGTGTAGTAGATATGGGTGTTTTCCTGATGATATTTACCATGAAAAAATATGCAGCCCAGGTAGCATACTTGTATTCATACTTGAGACGTCATTGAACGTCATAAATCTGTTTTCTGTAGAAAAAATATCTAGTCTATAAAATTCTTTCTGCTTGCTTCAGGACAGNGAAATATACAGATCAGTCTTTACTCATCTTAAAATATAGTCTGAAATTTCCTGATTTAATAAAAAAAAGTTTCAAAGAACTAACTTAATTAAACTTAATTATTTTCCCTCACATAAATTATTTAAATCTAGGAAAAAAAGTATTACAAATGCTACCAGTCCCTGTTCTTACATCTCTTTATAAAACTCTTAGGTAAAAAATCTAGCTACTTTTTACAATTTTACTGATATTAAAAGAGACATAGTTCTCATATCTACTAAATCCCCATGTAGTAAATATGTTGTATGGAGAAATGTTTTTCTCATTTGCAGAGAAAAGTAATTTTGTTTATGAAGTTGCAAAAGATTATTAGAAATTGTGTAAAAATAATTTCACAGCTATAAAAATCAAACTGACAGTGCCTTTAACAGTGACTAGCCAATTAAGAAAAGTATTTTTGAGTGGAATGGTGACAGGCATTTTGTAAGTGCTAATGGTGGCAAAAAGATAAATAAATTCCTTGCTACATACATGCACATTCAGTACAAGTCAGACTTATTCCTTGATTTCATTGCAGACAGTGTTTTTTTGGGCAAGGGGGAAAATGATGCCATCGTGTTAAAAAAACAGTTTTTATATCGGAATGAAAATAAGCTTTAATAGCTGCGGCTGCTGATCCATGGCTGAAACAGCATACAACCTGCATGAGGGAGAAATTCAGATCCATGAAATATTAATGATGATTCTAAGATGACTATACCTTTTCAAACAATGCCTAATTTGTGGTTGTGCTGTCAAAACCTTTCTATTTCCCACATAATTGTCTGCTTCTGAATTAAAATAAATATGCTCTATTTAAAATGCATGAAACCTGAGGATAACGGTCTACAAATTTACTCCAGATGCATACTAACTGCTAGAATAAACATTTCAGAATATGGTTTTACATAATACTCTTATCTGTTTTATTTGGCTGTCCTCATAAACTCTCTGCTCTCCAAGCATAAACAGGTTGTTAAGTACATTTAAGGATTTTAGAATGAACACCAGAGCTGTCGTTATCATTAAAATGAAGTGCTGATATTGGAGTCAGGCCACACAGAAGTGTTTACCCAGCACTGAACTAGAATTTCAATTTTTTCTTTCTCTTAGGCACTGTAGCATGGATGGTTCTGATAAATCAGCTTGAAACCCATGATTTGAAGATTGACTACTAGATGCATACAAAACAACTTAAACATGCAACAGTCCATTTCTATATAACAAGGCATTACAATGTTGAACTGGTTAGTATGAATTCTCTGGGTCCAGGGTTTATTTTGCTTCTAGCTGGATCCTGCATGCTAGCTCTATTGCAGGCTAATATAGATACGATTCTCCTGTCATGTCAATAATATTCTATTTACTGTGTGCAAAACTTCCTGTATATTTTTGAATGCTCCAGATCACAAGACCGATTTAACCTCTGCACAAAGGAGAGATGAAGCAGTGCAGAGAACAAGGAATAGGAAACAGTGAGTTGAGTTGATTTTTAGTGTTGATCATATTTTTCTTTCAAAAAGCTTCTGCTTCATTTCACAAATAGTATTCAAAGCTGTCATGTTGACTCTTGAATATTCTACCTAATGAAGCTTAGTCAAATATTTTCTACAAATGATAAGTTTGAGTGAAGAAACATAGAAAAGAATGACATAAGGTATGATTTAAAGATCATTTACTGCTCTAAAATTATCACACATTCACACATGGGAACATATGTACCTGGGTTTATGATTGATGGTACTTCATCCTTTCTATTCCACATCCTAAACAGAGTTCTTTGTAAGCCAGAGATTTTTCAGGTCAGATGATTCATATTTTTAAGGACCTGATTAGTGTAAATAATACATAATTATACATATAAACATTATAATATGAAATGAAATAAAATATGCAAAAAGTACAGAACTGCAGATCATCAAGAAAAGAAAAAAAGCACTTCAGTAACACCAACTGTGCAATGAGTTGTGTTTATTGTCTCAATGCTTGGGAGTTACCTACATAATATTCTTCAGGGTGAGAAAAATCTCTTGGCTGTTTTTCAGTATTTCATCATCATTATATTTTGTATTTCTTACTGCTATTGGGCTAGGTCCTCCAAAGTTGTTCTTTGATGGATGTTTTCCATTTTTTCTACTTCTTCAAGAGTAAAATTCTTTTTTTTCTTTCTTTAACAATAGACCATAAAATAACCTGATGCACATGGTAGTAGTGCAGATATGAAACTGCATTTCTTCTGAAGGAAAAAAAAAGGAGGGAAAAATGAGGGGAAAAAAAGAAGGAAAGATAAACAAATAAAGCAAAGAAATCCCACAAAGAATTAACATAATGTGAAAATCAAGGTTTCAGCAGAAGTCAGCAAGGGTGATAATCTTAGGAGAGAATTGCAGGGTACAGGGAGATGTTCCCTACTGCTGATTTACGGTGTAATGTGGAGCTGAATGTGTCAACAGAAGAGAAGAAGAAGGGAAAATGAGAAGGAAAGCCAGAATGGAAGAGAGAAGGAAGCAAGGAAAATCCTGAAATGGTTCACAAATTGGACGGGAGCACTGGAGGTCATCTAGTTCCACCTCACTGCTCAAGCAAAGTCCCCTAAGTATGTTACCCAGGATTGTGTCCTGGCAGCTTTTGAATATCTCCAGAGAAGGAGACTCCACCACCTCTCCAGGCAATCAGTTTCTATGCTCAGTCACCATCTCAGTAAAGTTCTCCCTCATGTTCAGGTGTTCCAGTTTATGTCTGCTGCCTCTTGTCCCATTTGTCACCACCACCAAAAGTCTGGCTCCATCCTCTTGGCAACCTCCTTTTAAATACTTAGAGGAATTGATAAGATTCCCCCTCAGCCTTCTCAAGTCTAAACAGACCCAGCTCCCTAAGCCTTTCCTCAGAAGAGAGATGCCCCAGATCCTTAATCATCTTCATAGTCCTCCTCTGGACCTGCTCCAGGATCTCCATGTCTCTCTTGTCCTGAGGAGCCCAGAGCTGGACACAACACTCCTGATGTGGCCTCACCAGGGCTGAGTAGAGAGGCAGGATCACATCCCTCAGCCTGCTGGCAATGCCCTGCCTCAAGCCCCACAGGATCCCAATGTCATTTTGGGCCACCAGGACATGCTGCTGGCCCATGGAGAGCTTGTTGTCCTGCAGAACCCTGAGGTCCTTCTCTGCAGAGCTGTTTTCCTGCAGGCCAGTCCCTGTGCTGGTGCAGGGGGTTGTTCCTCCCCAGCTGCAGGACCCTGCTTTTGCCTTTGTTAAATTTCCAATGCTTCCTTTCTGCCTATCTCTCCAGGCTGTCAAGGCCCTTCTGAAGGGCTGCACAGCCCTCAGGGGCATTGGCCACTTCTCACAGCTTTGTGGCATCACTGAATGTGCTGAGGGGGCATCTGCCTCTTCAGCTGAACATTGATGAGTAAAAGCAACAGTGCTGCGCCCAGTATCAACCAAAGAAAGTGGAAAAAGAAAAAATAAAAATGATAAAGGGGTATTGTGGATTAAAAGCAAGACTTTATTTTTAATTCTGAAATGGCATGTAATCAGTGCTATCCACCTGTATCACTGTTATAGACCCAAGGCTTGTACATAATTCAGATATCAGTGTTGCTTTAGCAAACTGTGAAACAACTACACAAGCTATCTTATGTGATAGAAACGTGATATATTTTATTAGTGTCTGTGAATCTTTGTTAGATTTGGGACATGATGTTTTTTAAAAAGTATTGTCTTTATAGGTGTAATTGGTAGCCTATGTTTGTCATGGTATTTTCCCCTGGAAAAATCCTTTTATATAAAATCCTTCCATCTGGAGACCAATTAGGCATATTAGCATAGTTTAATGCTTTCCATTTTTACTGACATTATAAGCTTTTATGTTATAACACATCCTAGTAAAATGTATACAAATATAAATCATTAAATAAAATATTTAATTTGATTCAATTTAATAAATTTATTAATTCTTTTTTGTAGTTGCTTGTACTTTTGGCTTCCTGACCTTCAGGCATTTCTCATCTACCATGAATTAAATCTGTCACAAAGAAACAAAATGAAAATGAAGCAGTCAACAAATAAGAAAATTGCATTTATTTTCCTGCTTTCTTTGACACACCAGATGTGACAGGAAAACATGATAGAACTACAATTTAAAGGTTAATTTCCTTAAGAGGGACTTATCCAAACTTATCCAAACATCCAGACATCTATTTCAATTACTGTAAAAATAGTCTTTACAGTGGATGAATGCACAGAGTATATCTTTGTTAAAATATGAGTGAAAAAATTGTTTTCATTTTCCTTTTAATGAAAATATTCTTCTGACTGGGTGTTGAAATGTTTCCTGTTTGCATGCTACACACTTGCTACACACTTCTAAAAAGTGCAGAGTAAATAAATAAATTTACCTGGGCCTATGGCAGAGAATTAGAAGAACTTCCTTGTAAATCTTAAGCTATAAATCTTACAAAGTGATTAGTTTTGACATTTTAAGAGAGCCACAAAAAAGGAAAGAAAACACTGGGAGGAGAAAAGGCAGACGTACTGGCACTAATATTGAAAAAGTTATGCAATATTTGCTTACCTTGTATATTTGGAAAGTTTCTGAACATAAAAAAATGGTGATTGTATTGGTCTCCTATACTGTTCCTTAATCTAACCAAATTTCTATAGAATCAAGGGATATTTTTAGTACTTTGTAAGTTAGTATACAAATACTTCCCTTTTAATTGAAATCCATCTTCTCAGATCTTAAAACTGAAAAACTTTAAAATTCCTGTTTATGCAATCTTTCCAATGTGTTACTTTTAAAGCTGAAGAATCTATCCTTCCATTCCCAACAATAATTCGTACTAACTGACAAAAGATAAAATCGGAAGGATAAGAGTCAGTGAACTTTTAGAATGTTGCATCCTTGTCTGCTGCATATGGCGTAAACTATTGTAATGGTTGGTAAATGGTAAATGATGAAAAATATTTTCATTTCCATTGTATAAGTCTTTATACACAGATTGAATTTTAGATTGCAGAAATTCTGGATAATGGCCACCTCTAACTTTGTGTCTTGTTTGAGACTACAAAGACAGTCAGACAGAAAGAATATAGTTTGACAATCTTCAAGAATTCTTGAATTCTTATTAAATGCAAAATGGCTACTGGCTCTTTTTAAAGATAATTTACTACGAGCAGAAAAGAGTGTCTAAATAATATCAATAATGTTCAGCAATTGTTAATAGCATCCTAATGAAATGGATGTACAAATTCCTTTTGGACAAATAGATATCATTCTCTTTTAGTTCTTTACTAATATCACCAATGACATGGTAAAATTCTCTCAATATCAGATGCTGTGTTTTTTCTGGGATGTGGACAGCAGTCACAAGGAGCTCAGCTGAGACTAACAACTTCTTTAGCATAGGTCACTGAACAATTGTGAAATACTCCAAAGTTCCAGTAACTATTTACAGCAGAAGGCTCACAGCAGTGAGTTAGAGGTGAGACACTTCATAAACCATTTCCATTCCACTAAGCTATCCAGTCTCATCCTCTGCTCTTTTTCATTATATTTGACATTTTTTAGATTTGATCTTGGTTCCAGACTAGTAGCTTGTAGCTGTGGGCTGAGCAGATGAGACTTTTCTTAGCTGCAGAACATATTGAAAGGGAAAAATATGAAAGGTATGTGGAAAATTCAGGCCATGCAGAGTTTAATAGAGTTAGTTGCTAAGCACAGGCATTTTCAGGAAAGAGTTCAGTTTCTAATGTTACTCCCAGTAGCCAAACTAACTTAGTGATTGGGAACTGCTGCTTCAGTAAGTGTGATTCCTCTTTGAAACAGTGTATGACCTTGGAACCATGAATTGTCACTGAGTCAAAATTGCTGAATTTGCTTCTGTGTGGGGAAGGAGTGATTATAGTTCACATTATTTGCAGAAAGGGCCTTATTTCTCCAGATGAACTCATTCTCCTGGGAGTTCTGCATGTTTGGAAATTTTCAACCATAAACTAAAGTGGAAGGATAAAAAGGAAAGCATAAACAAATGCCAAATGTCTTCAAGAAGCAAAATAAAAGTAAAAGAAAAACATACAAGTTTTTATTACTTTTATTTCATCTTTTAAAACAATACGTATGCACTTGTGTAAATTGTTTTAAGGTGTGAACCTTGATTAAAGAATAATTTGACTTTTAAGAGATTCAGAGTGATCTGGTAAATGATAAGCTAAGGCTCTATCTTTTACATTCAAACCCAAAACCTAGATGGTAATCCCAGTTTGTCAGTTCTAGAGAAATACAAATGAGGCAGTTTTCTTACAATTAAAAAGATCTTCTTACTTCTCTTCTTGTTAGGCAATATTTATGTTCATGTGGTTTTACAGATTGATAACTTCTTTCTGAGTGTGCATACATGCTCATTAATATACATGTACAAAATAAAAATATGGATTAGAGGAATACGTAAATAGGTAGGAAGTATGTGTTGTATTTGTGTGTATCCTTATTGCCAGTGTACCCATAGTTAGACGTAATTCATACTCTATAACTGTGTATATATATTTTTTACAGCCGCAGCAAATGAAGGAATCATAGGTATGTGTGTGCATATTTAACTTTTAAAAAGACTTCAAGAACACAAATATTGCAATATGATTTTATACTACTTGAGTATTCTTGAATAATTCAAATTAGCCCATAATGCATAATAGGCATTAAAATACAACTATTCAGGTATTTTTATTTAGGTACTGAATTCTAGGTAACTGCATTGAATTCATCTGTGGTAAATGAAAAACACATTTGATGTATTATTGTGTGCCTGTTATGGAAACAGAATGGATTTAAAATACACCTACTCTACTGCAATATACACTTTTTTTCTCTACTAAGAAATAAAAACCTAGTAAAAGACAACAATTAATACTACTCTCAGCCTTGATTGGTGTCTACATAACAGTTAAAGGTGCTATACGGACAGAAAATTTCTACATTTGTACAGAGGCTGATAGATGTTTGAACATTTATAGTTTTCTGCAGTGCTGAGTCTTAAAGGTGTCTTATGTAGAGAGGATAACAATATTTTAAAAACCTTTCTTCATTAGAATTGTCACTTAGTCACATCAGTGTCTTATTTCTATGTCAGAGGATGGGCATCCAGCCAATAGGAAAGGGCAGTCCCTAACATAAGCTCTGCTTTACTTTTTTTTTGTTGTTTTCACAGATATGTCTTTAACCAGAAGCAGAATAATTTTCACTCTTTGATCTGCCTTTACTACAGGTCTGATGTTTGTAAATGGTAAGATATCCCGACCATTTGCTCTTTTTTGGATGTGGGACAGAGGGACAAAATTCTCCTCACGTGGGCCCAGGCTCCGTGTGCTCATGCCCTTGAGGTGGCAGAGGGACATGCCGGCAACGGAGCTGCCACTGCTTGGTACCAGTCGTTAGCCTGACCAAGCCCTGGAGTGGCAAATGGCTCACAGTCCCCTTAAACCTCTGCTTTGGAGAAAATACTGGAAGCTATTAAAAAAAAGAAGTTTCTGGTGTTTGTTTTGAAGATGTGATATTATTGTAAAGTTTTCTCCAGCTGACATTTCACTGTAGCTCTGATGGAGAATGTGAATGTTAAAGTATGTATATTTTCCATGGATCACCAGGCTGATTTAAAAACAAGGTCAATAAACTTGCCTGCAACAGAAATATTTCTTATTAATTTTTCCCTTTATTCCTCTGGCACTCCTATGAAAGGCAGAATATGCATCCAGTACTGTGACCTAGCACACAAGCAATGCAATCTCAGGTTTCCTCTAGGACAAAACCTTTCAAAATGTGCCTTTATATTAAAGGACAGTTTCCTCACCATGAACATGCTACTACAGAAGAAAATATTTTAAATTTATTTCTAATCTGCCACTAAAATGTCTCTGGATTATATTTCTAAACACTTTCAATGTTCACTTCTCCTACCTGTTTCACCTAAATTTTATTTTTGACCCAGGAGGAAAAATAGAAATCACTGCTGTCCAAAGAGGGAAAATCTTTCACTCTGAGAAAAAGTGTAAAAATATCCCAATACTTAATCAAACAGCCGCTACCTAATTTGTTTAATAAATTATCTGCCACACCAGTTTATAAACTGAGAAAGTTGCTGAACTATTCCAGCATTTACAGCTCTTGCTTTCTATTTCAAAGCAATCCAAAATTAATCAACATCAAATGTCACTAAGTATTCCAGGATAATCAAAATAACTGTGTGAAATACACAGTATTTTTTTCCTTAGATTAGAAAATTTCATTTGAGATCCATTTAATCTCCAGCCTTTGAATTTCACTGATTATTTGATAGTCATGTGTATATGAAGACAAACTGAGAGAATGATTTATGAGCTATGGTTAATAATACAATAACAATATAATATTTTATGATAGTGTTTGTACAGGTTGTCTGTCATGTAATGTTTTTCTTACAGAAATCTAAAATTGAATTGGTTCTCAAGTGTACCTCATAT
Source organism: Horornis vulcanius (assembly GCA_013401035.1). NCBI lineage: Eukaryota > Metazoa > Chordata > Aves > Passeriformes > Scotocercidae > Horornis > Horornis vulcanius. The sequence continues at coordinate 3,557 of VZUA01062077.1, read as the reverse complement.
ATTTATGGGTGAACAAGACTTGTCTTTTGAAAGCAGAAATGGAGATAAAATACTTATTTTTGTATTTAAACTGATAATACATGAGTTTTAAAATGTATCTTATATGAAAATCATCTTCATTTCACAAATACAAGCATTTTTCCTCCAGAATGTTGGTTGCTTTACTGGTTTCTTTGGGTTTTTGGTTTTTTTTTGTTTTGTTTTTTGTTTTGTTTTGTTTTGGTTTTTGTTTGTTTGTTTTTGGTTTTTGGTTTTTGGTGTTTGTTTGTTTGTTTGTTTGTTTTTGTTTCTGTTTTTTTTCCTGAGGTTTGGAGTGATTTAGGTTGACTTCAAAAATATTTTGAAGAGCAAATTATATTTTTCTTCTCTGCACCATGCTGTGGACTCATTGCACCTTCCAACAGGTTCAGCACTTGTCCATGCTGAACCTTTTCTTGCCAAGGAATCAAGGCTGAGATTGCCTCCATACAGCTGGGTAATCTCATGGTCCACCTGGTCCAGAAGTCTGCAGGTTCAGTTTGTTTTGGTTTGTTTGGTTTTTTTTTACGGATCCAAACCACTCACCAAAAATGCAGTAAATGTTTCTATAAAGGTAGTTGATATGATGAGGAAAATTCATCCCTCTGACACCACTCCCACTGACATCAGCATAGCAAAAGTTCAGCAAATTTTACTGAATTAGGGTACAGCAGTAGGAAGCAGAAGTGTTTTATGTTTTCCTCTGGATATTTAATGGGTTGTAAACTTTACTGGTTGTACAGTTCCCATTAGTGTCAGTAAGAGAAATGTGGCTAAAATTGAGTCAGTTCTTTCTGAGAATGTTAAATGACAATGGGCTTAAATTTATACACAGCAAAAAAGTTTTATTTCAATGAAAAACATGCCTGTGTTACTTTGTTTCCCCAAGGTCTAACCTAAAATTTAGATGAAAGTTTACTGGTTACCTTGGGAAAATGTATTTTGTGAAAATGGAGTTTGTCACACGAGGGCCAATTTTACTAGAAAGCAGCACTTAGCATCACTGGTCATAAATAACTCAGCACCTAATTGTGCAAAATCAGACAAAAAAAACCCCCTTAATACTGGAGCTTTTTGAAAGGAATTATAGATGCATAGTCCTTACAGACAGAAGACTTTAGCCTGAGTACAAAATTAGAATATTAGAAAGAATATTTCAGAAATTATATATCTGAAGTAATATTTAAGCTTTATGTGAGAACCCTAACAGATGCTAGAAATTGAGAGTGGAAAACCAGCTGGCTTCTAAGCAACATCATAAAATCTCATAGCACAAAAAATGAATTATTTACTTGAAAATTTTTGTCTGAAATTGATTTCTGGATAAAAACTGTGAAAAGATAAGGACATTAAAGGGAATAAAAAATATGTGTATTAGTTTGACAAGTTGTAATGGTTGGTGGTTGCAACACACAGAAATAATAACGTTGCTGAGAAAGGATCAGTCATTCACAGATTTTTGTTTTCCTACAGGTGTCTATTAGTTTATAATTGTGTGAGCCATCAGATGAATGAAGTCATTAGATGAATCCTAAGGCAAGTGACAAAAATGTAATCCGTATATATACTTGTATTAATCACAGGATCTGTTCAGTTTGCTCTGAATATCTTACTTTTTAACAGTCTTATTCATGGGCACTTATACAAATAGTTTATAACTGGCGTCTTAACCAAAACTTCACCTTTATCCCACTGATCTTAGTGGTATCTAAGCTTAAAATCCCAAGGATAAAATTTCAGTATTAAGACTGATTATTAAAATTCAGAGCATTTTAACAGGCAGCATGAGAGGGAGTGCAAAAAGAGAGACAAGCTGGAAGTGAAAGCAGCAGCAGTAAAAGCATTCAAGATGCAGACTATATAAAGAATTGCTGGAGGAAAAATAATTTTTAAAAGCGTTTTCCAGTTTGGCAGAGGCATGTGGATTTAATAAGAAAATACTGATTTTAACCGACCATACAATCAATAAATTATTCCCATTAAAAAAAAAAAAGTTTTAAGGCTAATTTTGTAAGCATGTTCATTGATGTAAACTTTAGAAGCCTGGGAAGTCTCCATTATACATTCACTTTCCATTCCAAGGTCAGCAGAAGCTCCATTGTTAGACAGTGTTAGGATGACATATTATGCCTGGAGTTAAGAAGGCATGACGTTTGTTTGAAAGGAAAGAATGGTGTCATTTTGTGAAAATGCAGGAAGCTTCAGAGTAACAAGTTTCTTTTTTTTTGTNAACGAGTTGCTTTTTTTTTTTGTTTCAGGGTTTTTTTTCATTGCCTCCCTCTGGCTTCATACACACTGAGATTAGTTAAATTCAATATACAATTGCAAACTCCATATATTCATTTAAGGCTCAAAGGAAAGAGAACCAGACCATGGGAAGCACATGAACCATGTTGGTTGCTGCAGGTATGTTTTGCTATGAGCTGCATTTGTTTCTCTATTTATGTTCTAAATTAAACTTCACCTTGGAATTGAAGCATAGTGTCCAGCTGAAATAGTAACATAAAATAACAGTGGAAGATAAAAAATTTTGGGGAAACTGAGAGGAGGGGCTTCAGGAATGGAAAGGAGGTCAAGGAGTTGTAGACTGGTTTGCATTTAATTATTTTCTTGCAGTAACAGGACTGCCATGAATAACTGAAGTCCTGACTGACAAACACTTACTTAGGCACAAAAGTTCTGGTGTGCTTTCTGGCAGGTTTTTTTGTTTTGGTGGGTTTTTTGCCTTCAGGAGCACTAGTCAGTCTGAGTAATCATGCATTTCTCTAACTGACTTTACTTGGNCTGAGTAATCATGCATTTCTCTAACATGCTTCTATTTGAAGCCCTTATGGTGAATCTTTGAGACTCCTAAATGCATTTCCTGTGAAACTTCACAGGAAGGTTTCCCTATTCACATGTGTGCTACAACCAAAAATGGGTGACCTTCATACATCTTGCAACCTCCTGTTCCAAGGGAGGGGCAAAAATCTTCACAGGAAGAACAGATCCTGGTGAATTTAAAAAGCCAACCTGCTGCCTAGTAAGTTCCTTTAAGCTACAGAGGGCTTGGGGAAAGGGCTTCTCTTCACTCCAGAGTCATATTCTAGTCTTTCTGACTGTTTTCAGTGATTTATTTTTAAAAAGATCTTTCAACAGCCCTAAAGCATCTGTGGATAGTAACCAGGGACAGGCAGAACCTATAGGCATTATTCTTAGTAAAATTTGAAGAATAGGCCTAGGAGAGTTTAAAGACCCTTCTCTTGTACTCTCAGGTTTTTGAAGTGAACACTAAGCAGATACTCAGAGAATAAGTAGCAGAGCACATGTGTGCTACCAAGTCATATTCTTCAGATAGTATCCAAAGCTGACTTCAAAACCAAAGTGCAGGTGGGTGGCTGCGGTGGCTGAAAACTACCACTGAAACAATGCTGCAAAGAAAATTTTGTACAAATCTAACTTCTCCTGTATATATACCTAAATTTACTAATAAAATATAGAGACCACAGCACTTTCCCATTTTCACACATTTTGAATTATAACTCACAGTTTCAAGACAT
>VZUA01062076.1:6865-30577 GCA_013401035.1 Horornis vulcanius | reverse complement strand
GTTGAATTTCACGAGACTGGCACAGGCCTCTTCAACCTGTCCAGGTCCCTCTGCATGCCATCCCTTCCCTCTAGCACCACACAGCTTGGTGTCACTGGCAAACTCCATCTCACTGTCCATGTCATTGACTTGGAAATTAAACAGTGCTGGTCACAATTTCAAATCATGAGAACACCAATCATCACTGCTGTCCATCTGGACATCATGACATCAACCCAGTAGTTAAGTGCAGATTGGAATCTTAGTTCAAAGACTAAATGAACCTGACACCACCACATTTTCACCATATTTACATTATCTTTGATACTTCCTGCCCAGCTGTGTCAAACTTGTCAGAGAACAAACGCAACCTGGCTTTTTCTTTCATTTCTCATTTTTAAGAACAGTAAGCAAAATTACTGCAGGGAGGTGGCTGCAGACCAGACTTGGCAGAATGCAGCTGAAACCCAGTTATTCACTATCATACAGATAAAGAACTGATGTAATTTCTGTGACTGTAAGTCACTCATGTCATAGCAGAGTCATGTATCAGATCTAGAGGAACAACTGTGTCTCACACAACACTACTAAAAATGGGTCAGATACCAAAAAAATGAGTTTCAAGTTTTAGACCATGGATAGCATCCTTAATACAAGGATAGGACTAAATAGCACAAACCAGATAAGATAATGGCCTGAAAAAGTCACTAGTTCTTGTTTGATATGTCTGAAGCATGAGGAGTGTACAAAAAAAGGTTTAAATATTTACTTAAGTTTGAGTTATTTCAAGTCACCCCCTTTTGGGGGTCTGCAAGGGAGGGTCAGGCAGGAGAGGAAAGAACTAGTGTTTCCCCTCCAACCTAACCACATCCTGTTTGCTCACTGTAATGGAATGCTGTATCCAAAGGAGGAAGCTTGTGTTATTTAAAAGTCCTGGGGCTCCTCTGAACCAGAAGAAATTAAACCCTGAAAGCATTTTAAGTGAGGACCACCACTGTCCAGACAGCTCACTTGAAATCACAATTTCCCAGAACACTTCAAATCAAGTACTAGAACAAATAAGCTGCTCAAGAGCCACAACCACCAAAATATCCCACATTCCTATCATCTCAGTACTCCACCCGAAGACCAAGGTGCAAGAAGCTTTGGCTGCACAGCTTTAAAACCTGTTTCCTTCTCAGATAAGCTGCACCAGAGCTCTATCAGCTTCAGAGCAGAGACTATACAGATATCCTGCAGAAGACCCAAAATTAAATGAAGACTGAAGAAAGAATTACAAGCATGCATTTTGCTTGTAATTACAGATTAAGACATAAATATGAGTTAAAATCACAAGCAAATTCAGACTGGATTACTATATGGTTTTGAGTTCCTTCTTAACAGAAAAAGCTACACTTGTAAAACAAATCTGATGACAAAAATACAGACTGCCATGAGGAAAAAGCATATCCCCATTCAAGCTTTAATACAATAAATAATTAGGTTACTGGGAAAAGAAAGCATTAGTTTAACTTTATGAAATTTATTTTCAAAATGCTTTTCTGAACAGTTCAGAGGATGATTATCAAAAGCAGAAGCATCTTTCTGTGTTAAGTGAAATGCTGTGCTCTTGCTCTTGGGGAATGCACAATAGCTTCAGTATATACAGACTGCAGAGAGAAAATAAAAGCAAAAATCCAGATTATAAAAGTCAGGCAGTTCCTGACAAGATAGCCACCACTTTGTACAAGAGAGTATCATTCTATCACTTCAGCAAATAATTTCAAACACCTCAAAATCACAGCAAAGAATTCATGGAGCCAGTGACACTGACAGCTTTTTGTAAATTGGGCATTTCTATGACATATTTCAGCTTGGATTCAACGCTTGCACCATACAAGCCATGACAGATGTCACAACACACGGACTATCTGTAAAGACAGAGCAGACAACCTCACTATCAGAACTTTAAATCTCACTGCCACTTAAGGATCATTTTTAACTAGAAGACAATTTATACAGGTCAAGTCCCTGCTTATTTTAAAAAATGAAGTAATGTTTTGGAAAAAAAATTCTTAACAGGAGTATAGTGTTCCAATGTGTCTTGGTTTGAAAGACAGATGTCTGCTAGGGAAGGCAGAAGCTTCCCTTGGAATGGAGAATTCAAACCCCTCCCTCTGAATTATTATAATTTTGAATTTAAGGGGGTCTCAGGCAAAGAAGATATGAGAATAGGAATAACAGTTTTGTACTAGTATGTAAAACAAAGCAAACAAATAACAATAACTATGGCACTAATAACAAATAAAACCAGGAACCTAGTGAAAGCCTTCTCGGCTGCAGGCACTTTCCCCTTTGGTGCAATTCTGGTCACAGCCGGCAGGGAGTGCTGGTGGACTCCCAGCAGGCAGGGCAGGTGCTATGATTCCCCCAGGGCTGCAGGGGGCGCTCTGGAGCAGGCTTGGTGAGCATGTGGCTATGGCAGCTCTGTCTGAGACGGGGAGGGCTAGAAGAGAGACATCGCTCCACAAACCGCTGGGGCTGTCAATCCCGGTGCTCTGTCAGGACTTTTGAAAGCAGCAGGCTGGAACAGCAGGGATGCGCAGAAATCCTGGGGGATGAGATGTATCAGAAACTCTGCGGCAATGGCTGGGACTACGGGATGTCCCAGCAGGGCAGAGGGTGTGGGGCTGAGCAGCAGAAGAAAGTCAGCTCCCAGCTGGGTTATAGCAGTGGTAGCAAAATTTCTTTCCCCAAGTAACATCTCGACCGTCCTCCTCTGAAAGCCAAGAGCCAGTGAAAATGCCCAACTGCCTCAGCTCTCATCCTCTACCTGCTTCTCTTCTCACAGTATCTCTGTCTTTCTGACAGAAACTCACAAAAACCAGAGGACTGCCACCAGACAACCTCTTTCTCTGAGGCCTGGCCACCTCTCCCTCTCCCCCATCACGTCTCAAGCACACAGCCATCTGTGCATCTTAGTAACTCAATGGGAAAAAATTCCACAAGTAAAAATGAAAGAAAAAGGAAAGAAAACCCAAACCCCAACACAATGGGAGTAAATTAAGACAATATGTCTTCACAGAAACATTTCTCAGCTGGTCTCAAGTGTCTGGGGTCAGTGGTCTCATCTACTGCAGTAAACAAAATCTGCTTTCTCAGACTGGCCAGGAGCATGTAAAAACTTCTACCTCCCAGAAATAGTGTTATAAGTATCTAAATTCATTATCAACACCTGATCTCATTCTTTATCTATACACCTCAATATTTGCTGACTCAATGAAGGCAAAAGCACTGTTTTGCTAATCAGGAATCAAGTAAGGCAGGATTATAGCTAAATATTCTCAAGAATTGTAGAATGTAAAAATACAGTTCAATATAAGTTCATGGCAAAAAACATTCTTTGAGCAATACAGCTGAACCCTTAACACACACTCAACCTACCCCAAAGAATCAACTTATCTTTAATAGCTATTCAATTTCTCAAGCAACCATCTCCCTCCATCTAAGTTTGCCAAGATTTCTTCCCAAAGCTGCCATTTCATTACCTCAACTGAAGTACCAAATACGATTTAAGACTTCTCAATTGTTTTGGAAAATCTTAATGTCAGTGAAAAGTTGTTCTTCACATGCTTGTGTTCTGATTTTTCAGAGTGCTTTGTTTGCATCTGTTACCAGGCACAGAGCAATGACAATTTTAGTGGTGTTGTACTAGGTCTACTGCAGCTGAAACCCTGATCTTCCCATTCTTCCAGACTGGAGAAAGGCCACAATAAGGAGGATCACTTACAGATTATGCTCATTCAACAAGTGAATCACAAATGCTCCAAAATTATCCATAGGCAAGTTCAGCAACACTTATCTCCACTTATTTGCAAATCTACCTTGCCACACTTAAACGAAATTAAAGATAATACATTGAGAAAGATAATTTAGAAGTATTTTTTGAGCAGAATTGGCAAGGAATCCCATGTTTGCTTTATTCTGAGGCCTGAAAAGAAATTTTTTACATCAGAACTTCCACTATCAGTAATTCACTTTTCATGATTTAACACTGTGTGAACGACACACAACATACCAGTTTTCCTGTGCAATGCAAATGAGTAGGTCTAAAAAACAGCACCAATGTACAAAAAATAATTGCTTGAGTATGTGCAGATTCAAAATATGTCCTGCCTAATTTACTTAATCTTCACTTCTCTGAAATTTGGTTCCCTAAACTAATGAAAACCACCCCAAATGAAATAATCCCATCTGCTGGGGTTTGAGTTCAAGATTTAGTCAACATTCCCCACATGCAAAGGTACTGCAGACCTTGTAGATCAACTTTAGTTGTATTAAGATAAACTTACTCAATGATTTGCATCCTTAAGGAATACAGAACCACTCTGAAGACCCAAGAAGGGTACCTGTGGTTCATGCTTAATACACTCTTCAGTTGCAATAAGTCTGCACCATCCCAGTGGAGGGTGACCTGGTTTTTTTTTTAGTTATGTATTTGCCTTTCCCACAAGGGCTACAGCAATGAAATTAAACTGGCCTTCAAAGTATCAGCACCTAGAGAAATCAAACATCAAGACAAAAACTGACTAATCACTGCAATCTTCTGGTATGCTTGAGATTTTCAATAATGATCAAGCTGAGCTGCAGAAAAAGACAAATTTGAGGTGTAACTCCAAAGAAACAGTTTCCAGGAAATTACTTCAGGAACAAACCTATCCCTTTTAGCTATATTATTACTTAGCTGTGTTTTGATTCTGTTTTCTATGAGGACCCAGTATTACAATAGACAGATATTTCCAATTTTATTGACAATAAAAGGTATTTAAACAGGACAAGTAACCCGTGGTAGCATCCTTAATTTCACTCCCCTTACACCATTTCATACAACTTTTGGTTCCTGAGGTCCATCAGTCATAAAACAACTGCAAAGATGTCAGATACATCAACGTACATGCCCAAGACTTGCATGGTAGCTGTTTGAATCCTTTGGCCTTTGCTGTCTGTGTTTGTCAGGCAGATTAAAAGAAAAAAATAGTCTTTCTATAAATTGCAAAATGCCAAGGAAACCTTTACAGTTGTTTACTGTTCTCTCACATCAACTAATGCCAAATATTCCTGCAAAAAAATGGACCACACTAGATCAGGTTTCTTCCATTACTGTCTGGGTCCTGTTTGTATCTTTAATTTTTTTATCTATTTTTGGCCTTTATAACACTGAATACCAACAAGTTCAATATTTAAACATATGACAAAAGAAAAAAAAAGGCCCTTCCTGGAGATGAGACAACTCTGCAATGCCTTTAAGTGTTCCAGTAGCTATGCTTGCAAATGACAATATTCTTGCTTCCTTTTAAATATAAAACCTTTTTAGGCATTGATGCCATTGTCCACCCCTTCGTTTTTTTCCCAACCTAAAGTATGACACTGAGGTGACCACTTTCTTACTACTGCTCCTACAAATCCTCCCTTAACACATTTTGGTAGGGAAGAAGGTGTAGCATCCATCAAATTGTGTGTACTATTTGATTTCTCTGTACTATTATTACAGAGAAATAATGTCAGTAAAACTACTTCTTGAAATGGTTTCCAGTTCCAGGTTACCTAGCAGGGAAGTAAGAGCTCTTGAAAATCTTTAAGAGATGTAGTAGGAGTGATAGTGCAAAAACTCAACATAAATAATTTGTCTGAATATGCATTTCACTTGTCCGGATATACAAAGCATACCAGAAAGTTGATTAAACCTAGAAACCTCTATTTTTCTTCTTAGAGGAATATATATATTTCCAAGCTGTTTATACTCAAAAATATTATGACAGGAACAGCAACACCAGCACAGGGAATGTCACAATGTATGTCTCACTCCAGCCAAAATAAAGCTGGCAGTCATTCTTTATTAAAAATCTGGGATCAGACTAACTGAAGCATTAAATACAGGGCTTAAGAGAGACAGTATCAGAACATATCAGAAATAGTTTAATCTCAGCATTCTCACTCTGTTGTTGAGTATGTGATGAAGTGTTAACGTTTCAGTTCCACCAGAACACAGCCAAAGAATTTAGGTGATTTATTCTGCAAGCAAGCTTGTTCATCACTGGAGAGAAAAACATGTTGCTGTCTAAGTAGCTTTAATTTGGGAGTTACGTATCCACATAAGAATCATTAAGGTTCTTATATCTTTAAGAACATCCCAAACCACTCACCCAGCACTGCCAAGGCCACTACTACCCATGTTTCAAGTGCCATATCCACACGGCTTTTAAATCCCTCCAGGGATGTTGACTCCACCACTGGACCAAGGCTGGACAACATTTTCAGGGAAGAAATGTTTCCTAATATCCAACCTAAAACTTCCCTGGCACAATTTGAGGCTGTTTTCTTCTCATCCTGTTACTTGGTACCTAAGCAAAGAAACCCCCACCTGGCTCCACCCTCCTGGGGAAAGTGAAAAGGTCCCCTGAGCCTCCTCTTCTCCATCCTGAGCTCCAAGAACTCCTTCAGTCTCTCCTGGAGCTCCAGACCCTTCCCCAACTCCATCACCTTCTCTGGGCATGCTCCAGCTCCTCAATGTCTGTCTTGCTGAGAGAGGCTCAGGATTGGGCCCAGCACAGGGGGACAGTCACTGCCCTGGGCCTGATGCCACACCATTACAGGTACAGGCCAGGTGCCATTGGCCTCTTGATCATCTGGGCACACCTGGGATCATGTTCAGCTGCTGTCAATCAGCACCCCCAGGGCCCTTCCCAGCTTTCCAGCTACTTTTCCCCAGCCTGAAGCGTTTCATGGGGTTCCATGGTGACCAAACGGTAGGATATAACCCTTGGCCTTGTTGAACCTCATACAACTGGCCTTGTCGCATTAATGCAGCCTGTCCACATCCTTCTGCAGAGTTTTCCTGCCCCCTCCAGCAGATCAACACTCCTGCCAAACATGGTGTCCTCTGCAAACTGACTCAAAGTGCATTCAGTGCTTTGAAATCTTTCAAACTCCAGAACTTCTGAGAATTCTTTCTTCCTACATCTTACATGCACTCTGGAGATGCTAAAAGGGATCAGTGAAGAAGTGAATTAATGAGAAATTAATTCACTTGGATTCTTGCCTTAGCATGGTAATTTAAAAAGTCATCGTAGGAGAAAACTTAGAGCATTTTGGTAGTACCAAAATTGGGTTTTGGAATACAAAAGAAGAACAGTTATTGAGCAGATTACAAACACTAATATCCCTACAATTACAAGGCTGACCATATACTACATGTTACTGGCAGTCACTCTATATACCTCATTCTGCATTCAGTAGTGTGGCCAGGCAAGTGCTAAGTTCTTACCACAGCCTTCTACTTCAAAGTCATAATGTAAAAGTTACTGTAGCAGAAAAAATTGTAAATTCTCAAGGTCCTCATAGAAGTGACCTGGATCCTGAAAGTAAACCAATCTGAAGCAGATGAAGCATTTCCCAGAAGTTACTTACATTCTGAAAGCTCTCAAAATATTTAACCAGCTCAACAGGAGGGCTTAGAAGAGTTGGTACAGAAACTTGAAAGTGTAATAATATCTTTATACAGTATAACTTAAAAAACAAACACCTGTACTTATGAATTTGCTCTTGAGTGAAAACCTCAGCTCTTTCTCCCAACAAACAATGCCTAGAAACTCCTAATAAGGATCTCAGAGAAACCCTGTGTCTTGGTTTAAAGGACAAGTGTCTGCCAAGGAAGGCAGGAACCTTCCTGGGATGGAAAACACTAACCCCTTCCCTCCAAATTACTGTAACTTTGAAATTATGGGGCTTTCAGGCAAAGATATGGGAAAAGTAATAACAGGGCTTTACTAGTATACATATGTGTATAACAAGACAAACAGTACAATGGCAGCAACAACAACCAAAAAACAGAAACACAACCACAGCCTTCTCTCAGCTGTTGAGCATTTTCCCCTTGGGTGCAGTTCCAGTCACAGCCGGCAGGGGCGCTGTTGGCTCCCAGCCAAGCCGGGCAGGTGCGATGATTCCCCCGCGGCTGCAGGGGGCGCTGTGGCGTGAGCTCAGCCGCCTCTCTCTACACTGTAAATGGTGCTCAGCCGGTGGGAAGGAGAGAGAAAGGGCACCCTGCAAACTTATGGAGGGCAGCTGGTCTCAGAGCCACTCCGGATGGACTGTAGCAGGAACTTCAGAGTAGCTGGAACAGCAGAGGCGAAATGCACCCAGTGTGGTAAAACAAGTATAGCCAAAACTCTAAAACAGTGACAGAAGCTGTGGGTGTTGGACTTCACTTGGAGTTGAAATGTAGTGAAAAAGCCCAAAGCATCAGCAGAAAACAACTGGGCAGGGCAGCAGCAGCCAGGCTTTCACAAGCAATTGGGAGACATTCCCTCTGGAGAGGGGTCAGTGGTCCCTTCCCAGTGAGGTTGGATGTTGAAAAGATCACAGTTCAACAGCTGCTCTTGCGAGCAGAAGCTCACCCACAGAAAGGAGACGCAGTGAAGGACAAAAAAAACTCCACAGCAGCAGTGAATCCCCTGGGCAGCAGCAGTCCAGCACCAGAACCACAACTGTCTCCACTCCAATCTCTGAGACAGAGTGAGAGAGCTGAGCCCAGCCCCTGACCCCCAGCCAATTCTTGCAGTCTCTCTGCATTTCCCAAGAGAAAATCTCTCAGCTAAGAGACTGAAGCAAACTGCACTCCCTCCCCTGTCCTGGCCACATCTTTTGTCTCTCTTAAGTATCTGTTGTTCTCATCTCTTAGACAACAAATGGGAGAAAAATTTCCTGAGAAAGAAAAAAAAAGGAAAAATCCTAACCTCAACACCCTGCAATGTAAAAAACACCCAAAGCCAAGTGTAGGTATAAGCCAGTCAATAATGAGGACACTATGTGTTGTAGTAAAGATCAAATATAGGGATTACATCACTGCAATTACTCAACAATTTATGTCGGAGTTTGAAAAGCTGCTAAAGGGCAGGTAACTGAAATAAAGAAATTTAATAATGCATGTTAACTGCTGTGCTCAACACAACTAGGAACAAGGGAGAAACATGATCTATTAGTTTAGAAAGAAAACTGTGATTTTAGTCATTTGACATAAGACCTTGGAGTTGGTAGGATTGTTGCTCCAATACCTGGGAAGAGAAGATCTCCAGCAGGAGCTAATTCTGAAAAAATCTTGCAGAACACAGGTAAATACCCCAACAGGGATTAATTTACTTAGCTAAACTCTTTCCTTTTCAGAAATCTGTTGTGAAATCGAGTATTAAGTTACAAGAGTTTGGAAGGTTGTAGCATGAAGGACTAAACCTTCCAATCTGTATTAGAGAACAGGAAATTGAATTAATCTTTACACACCCACACACAGGGAATTCTACTACTCAGAAATTTGCTTTCAAGATACAAATGTTCTAGTTTGCAACCCTTCTCAAAGTGATGTACAGGGAGGAGTATGATCATCTGCTTCAGGAAGTACACTGAAGCAAACCAGGTCAATGTTCTATTAAGGTACCCAGGAAGTGTGTGCAGACAAGTTAATAAAATGGTATCAAAATTACCTTGCAAGACATAATTATATAGTTGTGTTTTATGGTGTCAAAACAGGAAGACCTCAGCAAGTTTAAATCTTAAGGCAAATTACCTTGCCTGTCCTGCCAAAAGTCACTCACCTTCGAAGAGAAATCAGACACCTTCAAGCATCCCAATCCTGTCAACTAGGTACAATAAAACCCTTCCATCTTTATTTGGACTATGAGGAATTAGTGTTAAAATGTTGTAATACTTTGACTGCATATTTCCAAAGAGAAGAATTTGGCTTTTCACAGCTTCCTGTCAAGAAAGTCAGCTACTTTCCTCAAGTTCATTTCCCTCCAGTCATTTCCTTTGCTTCTTTTTCAAACTTATGTGCAAAAATGAAGTTATTAATGCTGCAAGCCTGACTGCAGCCATCCATACACACACACACACACACAGGGTCGCAGAATCCTTGAATTGTAGGGGACTTCGAGTTCATCTCATTCCAACCCCCTACCTACAGCTAGACCAGGTTGCTCCAAGCCCCATCTAACCTGGCTTTGAACACTTCCAGGGATGGATAGTCCATAATCTCTCTGGGCAAACTCTGGCAGTGCTCAGAAGCTGAATGGAGCTGTTCACCTCTCACCAATGGTCAGTGCTGCATTCCTGGCAGTTAACTGGCTTCAGGCTACAAAGAGAACCTTAACTAGTAATTGCCAGTAATTTCGTGTTAGACCACACAGGTGCAAAGACTGTGGGAAAATAAGTGAAGTTCCAAAACGCAGAAGACATTCAGAGAGTGAATTTAAAAACAACAAGACAGTTTCCTAGAAGGAAAACAGTAAGTGTAGCTACAGGTTGAAAGACAACGATTACAGAACAAATTAAAAGCTCTGCATTGAATATTCCGTTGATTTACAGTAGGTGGCAGGTTACTGTGTTTTATCAATGGATTAGAAAACTCTGTGTAAAAAGAATGCTATTTGTTTTCTCCCATTTATCAGCCACTATTCTGGCACTGGCAACAGCTCCCCAATGAAACTACACCTGCTGCTGGCTATGGGAATAAACTGCAGACAGCAAAACATAAAATGCAAATTTTCCAAATAGAAACCAAAACTTATGAAACACTAAGAAACTCTATTTAAGTTTTTCTAGCACTACTGGATGCCAAATCAAAGCCATATATATGCCAACAGACCCAGAATAACAAAGCTGATTTACTCTATTGTATCCCAAAATTCCAACAAGAGAAACTTGACTATTCCACAGCTACTGAAAGCAGTAACAAGTAATTACAAATTCCATATCACCTCAGACTACCCAAAACTGTTTAAGATGTTTTTTTTGGTGTTGATTTGTTGATTTGAAGAAAGTAGATCAGTGTATTTACAATATACTCACTCTCGCTCTTTCTCCGTCAGCTTGTCATTTATATTATCTTTGATTGTAGACCGGGAGCCCTTGTGAATTACAGGATACCTGAGTGGAACTTGTAAGAAGAAGGATATCATGGAAACTAGGTGAGCAGTATAGCCCAGGGCAACAGCGATGCTTCCATCATCTTTTGCTGTCAATGACAAAAAGATTCTACTATTAATTGTATCCACTGAATCCTAGTATTCATCTTTATTGCTCAGAGAACAACAATTAGTGTAGCTCTCAGAAGTCAGAACTCAAGGACAGAAGGAGGCCTGGAGTCATTCTGCTCCAGGCTTTGCAAGTGTTTGCACTTCACTGTGTTGTGTTTGCCTCTTGTGACGAGGCACAGAAAACTGATGATGGCTTGTTCTCCTGCAAATTTTACTTTCAAAGCTACACTGCCAGGATGGGGAAGGGTAAAGAAGAGATGGGAAAAATGAAACAAAATTCCCAAGACAAAACTCAAGTATTAAGCTTTCTGTGTTTCTCTAGATGGGAGTTGACACATGTGAGGGATCAGGGGAGAGCTGCATTCTTCCTCAACTTTATTCACGAGTGATATCAGTTGGAGAGACACTGACACCAAGCTAAGAACTCTGTTCTCTGCCAATAGCTGGAAAAACTTAGATTAACCTGTTGTTTTAAAGCATCATTTTCAATTTGATATTTAAGGTTTCAACTTTAAAGCTTCACCTGCCAGGAATACACATAGATCTTGCAATTGAAACTACATATTTTAGCCATATAGAGGCTTTTCCTTTCCTTTTTCTTTATTTTTAATTCTTTTTAAGGGACACAGACAGCACAACATCCCTTCTGATGCATCCATGAAACCAGCTAAATAGAGGACCTTCAAGAAAGTTTATAATGATATTCAACAACCATACTGAGCTCCATCAGAGCCTGTCATAATATATGTATTTAAGTTACACCCCTGTCAAAATGGATTTTGTAAAAATGGTTCAGAATTTGCAGCAAAACTAACTTTTTAGGGATTTTTTTTTTTGATCCTTCAGATGCTTAATTTTTTAAGAGATAGTATCTACTGAGTCTGAGATAATAACCATGCCAGAGAGCTGGGTTTCAAATTTAACTGCCTATTTCACAAAATTGAATGCTTAGTACTTCCTCACAATAAACTACTTCTAGAGACTTGGATAAAGAATTAGTAATTCTTTTGCAATGAATTAATACCAGGAAACTAAAAATGGGCCAGAAGATGGCACACCANTCCTTGTGTCTGATCACAATTAATTGTCTCTTCACAGCTTTTTAAATGCACGTTAATTTCTCCTTCTGAAGTACTTACTGAGCACATTCTTAATTTTGCCATGTTGATTTCTGTCCTACTGACAAGTTGTTTTTTTTTTTTTAAAGATTATTCCTCCAATATTCTAGCATCCAATATACAAATTATTAGTACAAGTTAATTACTATGAGGTGGTTTTAAAGAGTTGGACAATTGATGTAGGTTTTTGCTCAAGAAACTAGAGTGAACAAGTAGTGGGAGCAAGAGATCTTCATGGGGATTTTAATGAATTTCCAGTTCACATCAAACATTTGTAGATGAATGCATGCAGTTACATGTACAACTGTTATACAGGCAGGCATATATTTGCTTCTGCAATAGAATGAGGGTTGAGAATAAAGTAGGTGGTCACTTGTAAAGTACTCCATATTGTCAGAGAGGTTCAAAGTCTTTTTTTTTTTTTTTTGGCAAGGTATTTATTTGGCAAGTTCTCTGGCAACTGCAGCAAACCAAATGGGGATTTATGCCTGTTGCATAAATATACCACCAAGATTTATGGACTAAAAGTAGCCCCAGTGGAATTTTAGGTCAGACACAAATATTTTCCAGAATCACTGAGTTTGGAAGGCACCTCTGGGAATGGCACAGTCTTCACCCCCAGCTCAGAGCAGGTTGTTCCCAGGACTGTGCCCAGCTGGGTTCTGATCACCCCCAAGGATGGAGACTTCGCTGCCTCTCTAGGTAACCTGTTCCAGTGTTTCAATATGCAGTCTTAGAACACAGAGGTGCTTTACTAAGAGTCAAAAGAAACCTCCTTTGCTTTAGCTAGGAAGTACCAACAAACAGTTTGCAAGCTTTCTTCTAGTCTAAATCTTTCCGGTCAAAAATTTGGACCCCAAGCTATTGTTACTAGTTTTCTTAATTTTACAAAGTTTAGAAGCAGTGTTAGCTGTAATAGCTACTTTAGGAATAGGCAGCTACCTTGAAAGTCTTCAGAATTAGGAAGCTTGACTCCACAAACAAAGTAATCCTTTTGGTTATTCTGTAAATTTAAAATCAACAGTGGAAAGTGAGCATGGAACAATAACACTGAGAACACCAAACCTGCACAAAGCATGACAACAAAGCTAACAAACAATAAAATAAATTAAAAAACTAAATATTCAACTAAACTTAGAGTGATTGACCCAGTATTTTAATCCACATCTCACATAGTTCAGAAAATAAATGCAACTTTTTTAAAGAGTGAAGAGCTTTATATTAATTCATTACATAAAAGATTTTGAAGCTCAACAGTTTAACATATCCTTCTGTGCACTCAGCTAGCCAACTGTCAGGGTTACTTTATGTAATTGTACACAAAATGGAAAACAGCCATTAAATTATAGCTATTCTATTTTCATAGAGGACACTGTGTAAGAGGTGCTAGTGTAAGTTCCCTCCTGGTAAAGTTTGTAATCTAAAGACCAAATGTAAGGAAAAGCTGAAGTAAACAGAATGAGCAAAGAGCAGATTTTGTCACAAATAAAGAACAATATTTGTTTGCAGTGTAATAAATACGAAGTCCATTTCACATCAAGAGGATTGTCAGAATGTTGAAAACATACCAAATCAATAGGGTAGATGTAAGATAGCTCTGACAGCAACTGCTTGCATCGAATAGTCTGCTGGGCGTTTGTCTTCAGAAACTGTTCTCTTTGGGAAAGAGATTCCAAAACCATTATTTTCTTCAAAAGCTCTAAATAAAGGTATTGAGCAGTTATATCCCTTCTGCAGCTTTCCAATTATCACCTCCTAGCCTTCAAAAACTTAGGTAAATCCACCCAAAAAAATATAGCACACAAAGCTAATTTTTGTTTTCAGGCATACCATACATTATAGAAATATTTTGACTGCAAGAATCAGGTATTACAAAGCTGTGTTACTAAAAATCCTATCAGTGTCTACACATACAATCAACCATCTGTTTTCTTCTCTTCTAGACTTGCCACTGGTAATTATCACTTTAGATATCTACAAATTGTAGCAGGGATCTCTTAACAGAAGTTTTAGGGCAACATGAGGAAGAATTTGGTACCAGAAGTCCCACTTTCAATGGCCTACTCTCAAGCTTATCTTTTTTTTTACAGTTACAGAACAAACACAGGTCCTTTTACCTCTTAGCAGTGCATTCCTTTCTTAATTCATACAGAGATTCATTATGCTCTTCAAGTTTCTGGTATTCAGTCCCAAATGCATTTTCTAAGCAACATGAGGAATCAAGAAAAAAAACCAGTATAAAGTATATTCTTAGTTATCCAAAGTTTTAAAAGTAGATACCAACAAAATGTTGGCAATAATCCTCCACTTATTCTTACCCTCCCAAACTAGAGAATGTCAGCACAGGAGGAAAACCTGTCTTCATGCACTACACTCACCAGCCAAATACAACCCATCAGATTTCATTCTCCTTTAATACCTATCCCTCTCACAAAACCACACAGTACAGTAATCCAGTTATAGAGTCTCAATACTTGCATAGCCAGAATAAAGTACATGGTAAAAACCATCCTTTTTAGTAGTGACTAATTACTTTAGACTCAACTAAGTACTGAAAACAAAAAATTCTACAACAAGATCAAAAGTGTATAGTTTGGTCTTGGTGAGCTCCAAAGAAGCAGTGATACAGCATTTCACTATAGGAGACAGGCCTGGTAAAGATGCTACCAAGATGACTGAGCATTTCATCTGTTGCTTACATTTTAAAATACTAAGATTTTTGTCTTCTAATACTTAAAACTGAATCCAAATCACAGGTACAGCAACTTCCCTCACGACATTATGAAGTCCCTTTATCATGGCCATGTTTACTGTACTATACTGCAGTTCTTCTGACATTCTCATAAAATGTCAATTAAACACAGATTTAAGATTGCTTTGGAGACATGTCATAGTAAGAAGTTATTTAGAGACAAGATAACAGAAACAGCTGTCTAAAACTCAGTATATAGAGAGTGAAGAAATTACACCTGGCTGCAAATTTCAGATTAAAAAAAAAAAAGCACATTACAGCCTGACAATGAAAATAGAAATCACCACTTTCATTCAGCACTTTCATAAACTATGCTAAGGTTTCTACACTTACCTCTGTCAAGCAAAGTACTTTTTTGCTTATGCAACAAGGCTACTTCTTGACCAAGGGCCTTCTTCTGCCGCTCCAGTTCATTACGTAGCACCAGGATCTTCAACTGTAAACATTCACTCTCCTTTTTCTATAGGAATAAATACAGCTTAAAAAACAAAGTTTCTCTGCACAGAAGCAAGTTTCATGAAAAGGTGACAGGAGGGAAGGAAAAACAGGACAAGACCAGCACCCGCCTAAGAACTGGGTTCATAGATTACCAAAGGAAACAGATTCCCAAAAACTCTAATCATTTTGCTGCTTTGGGAAGGAAAGCAACGCAGCTGTGTGCCACAGTGTTTGCTCCTCCTGTGGGATGCATCTCCTCTTGAGACCAGACCAAAAATTAAGAACTGTGTTTCACCAGGACATAAAAACTGACAGCACAGCACTAGCAGCAGGATAAGCATTCATTCCCTGGCAAAGGGCTCACCAGCAAGAGGGAAGGTGAGTGGTAAGAAGTGTATACAAAGTGGAGGCAGGAGCTGGAAAAAGGCTGGAGATGTTCAAGCTGCACTATTAGATTCAATTCCCAGCCTCACGATGATGAGAATAAGAGGGTACAAAGAAAAAGCTGAGAGAGTGTTCATCCTGGAAAACAGAAAAGGCTACAGGGAGACCTTAGAGCCCCAGAGGTCCAAAAGAGCCAGAGAGGGAGTTTGGACAAGTGCCTGAAATAACAGGACAAGGGGAAACGGCTTCCCACTGACAGTGAGCAGGGTTAGATGGGATATTGGGAACAAAATTTTTAGCTGCGAACCCTGGCACAGGTTACCCAGAAACTGTGGTTGCCTCATGCCTGGAAGTGCTCAAGACCAGGCTGGACAGGGCTTGGAACAGCCTAGTCCAATGGAAGGTATGCCTGCCTATGGCAGGGGGTTGGAACTGGATGTGTTTTAAGATCCCTTCCAATCAAAAACATACTAGGATTGTATGATATAGTTTTGCTCTCAGATATTTAAAAATGAAAAGTCTTTGCAAGGAGGGACGAGCATATCCATAACTGAAAAGGTTATGATTAAACAGTCAAGACACCAAAAGAAGGCAAAAAACTCTGCGTTGGAATGACTCACGAGAGATTTTATATTGCCCCTTATGGAAGGTGACTTCTTCACCTCTTCAACTACAATGTAACCCCTGTAGTTACAGCAGGTAAATAAGCTCCTATTTTTCCCATTTTGTCAAATTCCTGAACCAGTTTGACACTTCTGGAATTTAGCTGAGTACTCTCAACTCAGAATCTGCTTCACAGCAATAAATTAACTTCACACTGCAAATGTGCCCTTTACAAGTCACGAGACACATACCAGTGAGTAGCAACATAATGAAGTCACCACAAACCACTCCTTGGTTCAACTCATCTTTGAACCAAGGTCAGCTTTCCTGGGCAGAAAGCAGAAACCAATGTCAACAGACTTCCTGGGGAGAGGAGGAGAGCAGACAAAACCAACACCAACTGTCAAAAGCCATTGTAAGATCTAGTACAATTTCGGTTTAAAATGAATATGTCACTTGAGTCACAGCATTTCATGAACTCTGTTCGCCCAAAGGGAGTCAGGGTGCAAGAAGATACAGCCAGTAGGCTCACCTCACTCTAAATCCACCACAGGCTCCTGTGGCGTTGACAGGTTCCTGTGAAGTTTCATATAAATCATTAGAAGTTTGTTTTTCCTGAAAGACTTATTTCGTGCACTGTGCAATGTTTATGCTTTGATAGCATGATTGTACAAAATAAAGGTAAAAACAGGATAACCAATTTATCAATCCATCTAAGTAACTCACACAACTCAAACTGATGATATTACATAGCTCTCAGATGAGTTCCCATTTAAAATGACAGGGGTAAAGAAAGATTTCAAGTTCAAGTGTTAAAAAAAACCCAAGTTTGCAGTCAAGACATTAATCAGATGCTTCAGCAAGCCTGTAAAACAAGGTTTTAATAAATCAAACATACCAGTTCATTCCTTGTAGATGTACATCTCAGCTTTTCTTCAATCTCACTTCCTATTTTCTGAACAGTTACCTGAGTCTGTTTAATTGCACATTGAGCCCTGTGGAGCCTGTAAGGAAAAAGTTAGAGCCGTGATAAAGGCTTCCCACATGTGCAAACACCTCAAAACCAGCAGCAGGAATGCAAACTCAGACTGTCAGCTTCCATTCCAAAATATCAAATGAGGAAGCTAAAGGAAGGCAGGGTTAGATAAGATATTGGGCAGAAATTCTTGTCTGTGAGAGTGGTGATGCTCTGGCACAGGCTGCCCAAAGAAGCTGTGCTGCCCCATCCTTGGAAGTAGTCAAGGCCAGGTTGGACAGGGCTTGGAGCAATCTGGTCGACCGCAAGATGTCCCTGCCCATGGCAGGGGGTGGAACGGAATGAGCTTTAAGGTCCCACAACCGTAAACCATTCTGTAATAACTTGCATAGTTTATGAAGAAAACCATCAAGTTTTTAAATTCAATCACATATAAAATCTCCTCTTCAATTTTTCAATTCAACAGATGCTGACCAGGCTGCAGATGAGAGAGCAGATAATTACAGGTACCTCATTTAAGTTAAATCACCATTAACATGAAGATAGATACACACAAGCATTGATACCATAGGCCACCTTTAGAAAAGGTACAAGTATCCTTTAGCTAACACACAGCTACCCAGCCAGGAAACATTCTTCAGTATCTCCCACCATGCTGCAGAAAAAAACACAGGTTTCTTAATAGAATCATATTTGAAAACTTTAAAATATGTTACTGATTGTTAGCCCTGGCTTCAGGGTGAAGAGAGAAAACCAATTATTTGCCATATTTATAGGAAAATAATCAGGCAGAGGAAAAAGACAGCAAAAACAGGCCTAAGAGAGACATTAACATCTTTCTTAAAATTAATATGGAGTAGAAATTATTGTATTTATTAGAAAAAGAGAGTAGTTGTACATGGAAACAAACCATGCTAGAAATATTAATAAACAAGGTCTTGTGATTTTGGGACTTCTCCTGTGACAGCTACAGCTGGTCTGTAAGCTGCACAGATAATTTCGCCTAACAGATACCAACTCAACCAGCCTGGCTCATTAGAGAATAGAAGTAAACAAGTCCCCAGGTACATTAACGATAGGTCGGATACAAACTCAAACAAGGGACCCCAGCCAATCCCTTTGAACCATGAATGCACCCATATCATTGGCCAGTGAGCTGGGCAGAGTTAAGACCCTTAACCCTGTCTCCAGCATCAGCGACAACTAGTGATGCCAACGTGATAGATAAAGCTGCTGCAGGTAGAGCAGGGAGTCAGAGGGGCAGCAGGGAACAGCTGCCTGCAGTGTGGAGAGCTGCAAAGAGCAGCATGGAGAGCCACATTAGTCCGGACCCCTTTAAGACACCGCCAGGAACATGGGAGCATGGGCTGTGGTACCAGAAGACCCTATCCTCCAGGTATGGACTTCTATTTTAAGGAACAGAGGGATAAAGTATGATAAACAGGCTTTACTAGCCTTGATAAAGGGGTGCAAGAGCCAGGGACTGGATGTGTCTGAAGGGATACCACCCTGGACTTAAAAATATGGGAGCAGGCTCGCAGATATATCTTTGCAGCAGCCTCTATTGCCAATGAGACCGTCATCAATGTCATCAAGCCCTGGAGGCTCATCCTGGACTTGCTAAGACAGCTGGGGAATGAGCAGGACACAAGGACAG
Organism: Horornis vulcanius; assembly: GCA_013401035.1. Classification (NCBI taxonomy): domain Eukaryota; kingdom Metazoa; phylum Chordata; class Aves; order Passeriformes; family Scotocercidae; genus Horornis; species Horornis vulcanius. Next base: position 11,604 of record VZUA01062076.1, on the reverse strand, counting down.
AGGAGGGGATGCCACAGGCACTGCCCACCAAGCTATGTGGAAAGAACAGGGCACTGGGAGAGGCAGCGGGAAGCATGGGTGCTGTGCCAGGTGTGCGGGGAGGAGGACAGGTGGAGCAGCCACATCACACCATGAAACCACGCAGAGCCATGGAGCTTCCCTGGGAGGGGATGACCTGCCTGCAGAACATCCTGCAGCTGCCCAGAACCATGCCACTGCCCCGGGTGGGGATGACATGCCAGCAGAACGTCCTGCTGCTGCAGCCAAACCAAGTGGCTGTGGTGCTGTTTCAAGCAGCAGAGACACCCCATGCTGCCATGCTAGGAATGAGCATCCTCCAGCTTGCCCATGTCCTGCTGCACTGGTCGAGATCCCTGAAGCTGTGATTGCCCGTTCTGCCACTCTGTGCCCTGCCACCAGCTGCTGTGAAGCAGCACCTTTCACTAACTGCTGTGGAGCAGTATCTGCCACTGACTTGCTCTATGTGACAGCACCAGACTACGCTGGCTCTGCTCCCACAGAGACAGAGCACCTTGCAGCTGTCCCAACTGCACCTGCATGACCATTTCACCCACATCCACTGGAGACACACACAGCCTCTGCCATCGCAGATGCGCTTGGACCACTTCCTCCCAGAGCTGACAGGCCCGCCTTCAAGACCGCGCCTTTGACCCAGTCTCCGTGGGGTGTGCCCAGCTGTTGCTCTTACTCATGGACTGGCCAGGGAAACGTGTCATCAGGGGTACCAGGATACCAACTAGACATAATACCCAGAAGCAGTAGTGGATTGGGAGATCCTAAAGTCACCGCCACAAACTCGCTGCTGCTGCTACCCCTGGAATATATACAGACTTGGGACTCAAAGGATACCAATGGAGAAAGCCAGAGCCATCATCCCTTTGCGGAACCCCGAGATAGAGTCACTGTCACTGCACTGCCGACAGCCCTGCCCGATTCAGTGAGCATCTGGCAGCAGGTAAAGCAAGTGGCTATCATGAGTGGCAATTATGAAGGGGCAGAAAAAATTGATGTGCCCATGCTGGGGGGCTGGGAGCCTGAGGATGGGAGAGTTGCAGTATATCCTGCAGTGGAACTACACCTGATAAATAGATGCCTTTCCAAAGGCCAGTTCTTTCTGAACTGCATCAGCCAGTTGCTAAGCACTGGGTTGGCCTGCTGTTGCTAATATGCTACGATTCCTAACCACAGAGAAGATAGCTCCCTTTGATATAAAGCAACTGGCAAAATGAATGTTTACAACAGTTCAATACATGTTTTTCAAATCAATGTGGTGACGCAGCGCAGAATAACAGGAATTAAGAAATCTAAAGGTCCCTCCCACAACAAGACCAACATAATGAGGCAGGAGTTTCTCAACTCCTAGGACTACCACCACCAGGGGACCCTTCACTACAAGCCAGGTTGCATCCATTGGTGTTGGCACAGGTAAAAGACTTTGCAGGCATTGTTTAAGGTAGCAACATGGCCAACCTGACCCAAACATATTCTAAATCAGAAAAGGGACAAAGAACCATATCTACAATTTATAGAGAGACTACAGGATGCCATGGAAAAACAAATTGTGAATGTAGAATCCAGAAATAATTTAATTTTGCAATTGGCAAGGGACAATGCTAATGAAGATTGTTGGAGGATTATAGAACTGCTGCCCAATGAAAATCTATCACTAGATAAAATAATAAATACCTGTGCCAAGGTTAGATCTAATTCCCACAACATGCCCTTGTCAGCAGATTCCATTGCAGCTGCCGTTAAATTGACACCCTTGTGTTAGAGATGTGGACAACAAGACCACCTAAAAGTGAACTGTCCCAGTAACAGGGACATTTCAAGGACAGAGGAATATAGACATTAATTGTAACCCGTGTGGGAAACCTGGTAATATGGCCAGACAATGCAAATACAAAATCTATACTAATAAAAAATATCCTTAAAGGAGTCTTTGAAGAACCAGGGAAATGGATGACCAGCTTGAGCGGGGGGACACATGAGGATACAAGCATCTCCTCACCCTCCTGTGCAAGCTTATGCGACCAGCTCACAGGAAGGACTAGAGGAGCTACTGGAATGGATGTTTCCACTTCCATCTCAATAACTGCAACCACTTTAAAGGTACATGAAGTCCCTCTAGAGGCCCAGGGGCCAGTCAGAAGAGGATTGAGTGCACTGTTCATTGGAAGGTCTAGTGCCATGCTATGAGGTATCTTTGTATACCCTAGTGTTATAGACTCAGATTTTACTGGGTAAATACATGCAATGGTGTCAAGCCCTACTCCACCCATGACCATCCCTGCAAAAACTGGAACAGTCCAACTCATCCCTTTTAAGTCTTGTGTCCCAACAACAGATCCCAAGGTGTGGGGAAACCAAGGCTTCGGGTTGACAGGAGAACCTCAGGTATTTTGGACCCAGGTTGTGTGTGATCAGAGACCCAACTTGGTGTATATTGTCATGACACCTCAGGCAAGGCCCTCATAAATAAAGGTCAGTGGGATGATTGAGACGGGGCGGGTGTCACAATAATCTCTGCCAACATTTGGCCTTCATCATGGCCCAGCACACCTGTGGGATCAGCCATTGCTGGCCCCTGAGGCACCACATAGAGCTTTTTGAATAGCAGATCTGTGTTGATCAAAAACCCTGAGGGTCAAAGAGCTACAAAAAAAAGACCTTACATCACTGCAGCACCACTTAACCTGTGGGGAAGGGTTGTTCTATCCGCATGGGGAGTCCAGGTGGGGATGGATTTTTAACAGGGGCCACTGTTCTAAAGGGCATAAAGTATCCTACACTAGCCTTAAAATGGCTTACAACTTAACCTGTGTGGATACCACAGCGGCCCCTACAGAAGGAGAAGCTACATGCCCTTAAATATTTAGTACAGGAACAACTGGCTCAAGGGCACATACAACCATCCACGAGCCCTTGGAACATTGCAGTGTTTGTTATAAAAAAGAAGCTGAGAAACGGAGGTCATTCCATGACTTGAGAAAAATCAATTCAGTCATGGAGAGTATAGGCACTGGACAACCAGGCATGCCATCTCCTGCAATGATTACTGCCACCTGGGATATTCTTATTGTCGAGCTAAAAGATTGTTTCTTTACTATCCCTTTACATCCAGATGATACCCCGAAGTTTGCTTTCATGGTGCCTTCTATTAATAACTCTACACCAGTGGAGCATTATCAATGCAAAGTTTTGCCAAAAGATATGAAAAACAGCCCCAAAATTTGTCAATAGTACATTGCTCAGGCATTATCATCAGTCAGAGAACAATTTCTAGGGGCGTACTGTTATCATTACATGGAAGATATTTTAAGAGCAATACCAACTAAAAAAGACCTTTCACAGATTCGGCCAAGCCTGATGCAAGCATTAAAAATATCTGGGCTGCAAGTAGCACCAGAAAAGGTACAGCAGCAATCACCCAGGAAATACGTTGGACTCAAGACTAAGGATCAGACATACAGCCCCAGACAATTAAATTCTCAACAAAAATTCAAAATTTAAAGGATGCACAAAAACTTTTCGGTACTATAAACTGCCTCAGACCCTATCTAGGGTTGACCACCCCACAATCAGCACCCTTGTTTCACCTTCTAAAGGGCAATCTTGATCTAAATTCTCTCAGGAAATGAACACCAGAGGCAAAAGCCACTCTTGAAATAGTAGAGCAGGCTATCAAAAACAGGTAAATCCACCAGATATGCCCAGAAGTGTATATTACTGTGTTTATTTTCATTGTTGATTTTCATCTCACTACTGTTATTGGACAATGGGATACTCAGTCGTCTGACCCTTTGCATGTTTCGACATGGATTTTCCTACCAGACCAACCTAAAAAAACAGCACCTACCATTTTTGAGTTAATTGCCCAGTTAATCATCAAATGCTGTCAAAGTGGTTTACAACTGGAGCAAAAGGTCCTTCCAAAATTATTATACCTATGACACAAGAACAATTTGAATGGTGCTATGCCAACAGCCTTGCAAAATTTCTCAGGGCAAATTGGTTACTATATACTGAGTCATACATTATTGCAAATGAGTAAAAGCACTGCACTACCACTAAAACCTCTGAATAGTCACACACCCTTAAAAGGCATTACTGTATTTACTGATGGTTTTGGGAAACCAGGAAAAAAACATTGCGACATGGAAAGGAAAAAGTGAATGGCAAATATTGGAAGGTTATGAAAGTGGATCATATCAGCTGTTGCAGCTACATGCTGTAGCTATGGCTTTTCAGCATTTTCCCCATATTCCTTTAAATATTGCCACTGATTCTGCCTACGTTGTGGACATCACACAAAGATTAGACCGAACCCTGTTAAAAGAAACTGACAATACACAATGATTTGGCCTACTAAAAACTTCATGGCACACCATCCAGACCAGAACTTGGCCTTACCACATCCTCCACATTAGAAGTCATACAAATCTCCCAGGTTTCACTGCAAAGGGCAACGCATGAGCAGATCACCAAGCTGGTCCTGCCTGGACAGCACCACAGCCAGAAATGCACTCACAAGCAAAAGCAAAAGCAAAAAGCATCACATGCCTTCTTCCATCACAGTATTCAAGCCCTACAGAAGCAACTTCTGCTGTCAAACACAGAGGCTTGTAATATAGTCAATACCTGTGCTGACTGCCAAGGCCACACTGCACCACTGCAGATGGGAGTTAATCCTCTTGGCTTAAAAGCTTTGCAACTCT
>VZUA01062071.1:0-12583 GCA_013401035.1 Horornis vulcanius | reverse complement strand
AGGGCAGAGAATAGGAGAGAAGAAAGGGGCATCTCATCTCCTGCATGACTAATGGCAAAGCTTTTAGCACGGCCTGTTGCAGTAGGACAAGGGTAATGGTTTTAAACCAGAAGAAGGTAGATTTAGATAAATTATAAGGAAAACATTTTTTTTACAATGAGGGTGGTAAAACACCACAACAGAGTGCCCAGTGAGATGGCGGATGACCCATCCCTGATACTACTCAAGGCCAGGTTGGATGGGGCTCTGAGCAGCCTGATCTAGTTGAAGGTGTTCTTGTCACTTCAAAGGGATTGGACTAGACAGTCTTTAAGGTCCCTGCCAGCCCAAACCATTCTATGATTCTGTGATAAATGGAGATGTAAGTGGGGCACTTGTTTCCAAGTCTTGATACAGTTTTCATCACTGTGGGGTAGCAGGGTGCTAACTCAGGGTAAATAGGCTTTTTGTGGCGAGACAGAAAGCAAACGGTGTGGGTCTGTTACAGACTTTAACAGGGTAATTTGAAGGTGGGCAGGTTAAGACTTTGATCTAGCTCTTTTAATTTTTAATCCATTTGCAAAGTCCATGTAAGCAGAGCTGTGAAAGTGGAACATAGTTTGATTCTGCTATGTGATGCACACTTTAGCTGTGGATCTGTCTCCAAGATGTTGCCACTGTCTGAAGTACAGCTTCCATAAGAAAAAAATACTGGGCAGTTTCACTTCCACNGTCTTACAGGGTTTTCCCAGCCCAAACCATTCTATGATTCTGTGATAAATGGAGATGTAAGTGGGGCACTTGTTTCCAAGTCTTGATACAGTTTTCATCACTGTGGGGTAGCAGGGTGCTAACTCAGGGTAAATAGGCTTTTTGTGGCGAGACAGAAAGCAAACGGTGTGGGTCTGTTACAGACTTTAACAGGGTAATTTGAAGGTGGGCAGGTTAAGACTTTGATCTAGCTCTTTTAATTTTTAATCCATTTGCAAAGTCCATGTAAGCAGAGCTGTGAAAGTGGAACATAGTTTGATTCTGCTATGTGATGCACACTTTAGCTGTGGATCTGTCTCCAAGATGTTGCCACTGTCTGAAGTACAGCTTCCATAAGAAAAAAATACTGGGCAGTTTCACTTCCACAAAAGATGCTCAGCTTAACCCATCCTCCAGTTTTTTCTCATCACTCAGTCTCATAGTAGATTTCACATAGATTTTTAATTTAAGCATTAAGTAATACTCTGGTGTTTTATTGGGAGTTTCTGTACAGTTTTGTTTTTAATCAACAGCTTTATTCAAAGTCAGCAAGGCTTCTCACACATGCCAAAGTTAAGCCCATGCTCAGCATAACTGGCAGCTGCCTGACAGGGAGCTGACTTGCTGGGCTGTGGCATTTGAGACCCAAGCCTTGCCTTCAGAGGATGTTGTGCTTTGGGAAGTCACTCATTTCCAGCCCATTCTGGTGCTGAGGCTTTAAGAAGTAGAGAAATGGTCTTGCACTTGTTCAAGCTGCTTATGAGCCACTAACCAGGTTTTCCTGGGGGCTGCCAGGCCTGCCTGGGTATCTTCTGCTGACCTTGTTACGGCCATCGGGGCACACCAAATGGAGTCCTTGCCAGGCAGGCACATTAACGAACGGCCAGCGTTAATTTGCCCTTTGAAAATGAAGAAATCAATATGTTGATCCAGTTGGAAATCCCTTTATTCACAAAACAGTCTACCCCAAACCCCTCCACATAATTAAGGCTAAAGCCAAATTTTGTTTGGGTGAAATGCACAATCTGTCTGCTCCCTAAGCTGTGCTGAATGAAGTTCTCCCCTAATGGCACAGGGAGCAGCTGTCACGCTGTTGCTCTAATAACCATGAGACAAAATGATTAAATTTCCATCAATCATTTAGCATTATCAGAATAGGTCATTTTAATAAAGTGTTATCATAGGATCAGTGCCTGGCACCTTAGACAGGAAGACAGTCTTTGAGTGATCCTCCTTGCAGGAGATGCCCGAGCTGGTTAAACCAGCAGTTCCACTACATCCACCATTTTTTCATGAGGATGCCTGATAGCAGGGTCTTTTGAAAGTAAAGACATACCTGCAATCAACTCAATGACTTTTTGGTTTCAGCCAGTGTCCCCTTGTTCTTGCAGTGTATAAAAAATCATCAGTCTTTTGTCTTGGAGAAAATCCTCAAAAGGTAGTGAGTGGTGTGAGGGGACTAAACCCTGTTTTCAGAAGTCATTTCAGAATGCTACATGTCAGGCAACACAGATGTCTACCAAGTGGACTTTCTGAAAGTGTAGGGAGGATTTCATGGGAATGTTTAAATGTTTTACTTTCCAAAACCCAATGTGGTGCCTGCCTATATCTTTAAGCCACTGAATACCTTTAAAACTTAGTCCGCTTGCCCCCTTGGTTGAAATGTTCATCTGTTTTCAGTGTTTTACCTACTTGCCATGTTTCTTCATAGGCATCTCCATGCTGTGTCCAGGGTGTCTTCCCCGTGCTTCTCTCTCTGCAGAGAAGTTTCTTGGCTACAAAATCAGATGGACCCTTACCCAGTGTTTAAAGCCAGGTGGACCCTATCTGTTGCTGGTGTGTTTTGTGAGCAGGAAAATGGAAAACTCTGGAGTCTACACTGAAATTTGGCTCCTTGCTGTTTGTCTTGAGCATCCTCTTCATCTGTCCTTCAAGGGTGGTGGTGTATGTCAAACACTTACAGAAGATTTATTCAGCTTTTTGGTGATTCTGAGAAAAGGCGATCGTGAAAAATGGAGAAAAGCTGGAGGATCCTTCATTACTTCTACCTGGAAATACACTTAACGAATAGACAATGCACTGGGTTTCTGTAAATCAGACTTGACTGTCATTTTTCATCAGAGAGGTGTTTTTTTATGTCCTCGTTGGGAATAGCTAAGCCAACAAAGAAACACATGAACTTTTGCAAGGGAAAAGTATTTTCAGACAGGGTAATCTTATTCCTTGCTGTATTTTTGAAGTTTCTGGGTGTAAATATATCTGAATTGCTCCTCAGTGTAAGCTGTTGTTTTGTTTGGAGGTTTGCTTAGTTGCCTTTTTTGTTGTGGTTTTTTTTTTTTTCTACATATAGTAATCTTACTGTCTTTTCTTCTTTTTCTCTTCTCCAGGCCCTCAAACTGACACGAGATGTAGAGAGAGAACCCTTTGCCAAATCTGCTGTCAGCAAGTGGACAGTGATACTGTTTACAGCTTACGACCTTTGTGAACCCTGCATTATTTTCCTAATGAAGCAGACTGTTAATAGGCCCCTTACTGGAGTGAAGAACCTACTTTTTTTTTTCCCCTCTGTTTTTTTCTTTTTTTCTTTTTTTCTTTTTTTTCTTTCTCTTTTTGTTGGGAATTGAACTCATTCTGAAGTATGCAAAATCTTCCTTTTCTGGGATGGCCAAGCACCTGCTGTGGAGACAATGTTCAGCACCATCCTGTTGAGAACACACTATGTAGCCTTTACGCTAGTTACTTGTCAATGAGTACGTGGTGTTTCAATATATTAATGGTTTATGGGATGTTTTAAGTTGGCTTTTCTTTTTGGAGGTTTTCCCTATCTGCCCAACCTCCCCTCTACAGCCTCCAGTTTGATTTCCATAGATTTTTAACCATTTTTGCTTTCTTTCCCTGGGGAATCTGAGGCACTGTGCACATGCATGGAAGTGACCGTAACCCAGCACTGCTCAGGTGTCAGGGTTTTCTGAAGATACAGCATTTGTTAGTCCTATCAACCAGCTGGATTCCAGAGAGGGGATGTGCCTGGCCTGTTTGTTTCTTGGGTTGGTTGGTTGGTTGGTTTGTTTTTCTTGTTCTTTCCTTAAGTTTAATGGTACACCCCTGTTTTCCAAAAGGGTCAACCCAGGGTTGGTTGCAAAACAAGGGAAGCTGGTGAGTTTGCCTCTTGGCTCATGAGGACGGACAGACAGCGGGCACCATTGCCCTCACATGCACCGAGGCAGGAGCCCCTTTCCTGCCCGCTGGAGCAGGCTCCCCTCCTGCCTTGCGTTAGCAAAGTTGCCCTCACTGCTGCAGTGAGGAGTTGTGGGCTGAGCTGCCACACAAGGTGGACGTATTCACCTGTAGAGATGTGTTTGAAGACACAGAAATTAAAGGAAACCTAGCGGCCAGGCATCGGCAGGTGACTTGCAGTGACAATGCCAGGAGCTGAGGCACAGATCACTGCAGGGTGTGTTATGGCATTAGTGATCCTGTTTATTTTTTGTTGTTGTTTTGGACATATCCTTGATTATTTTTTCCTTCTCATGTATAATCCATTGTGGCAGAAGAAGCAGGAGTGGGAATGGCAAGGTGACAGTATCATACAAATGGCTTTTCATATGAGCGTAGATTGTAGCAGGATAAATGACACTGAAAGACAAGGCAGTTTTATATATTTTGCTTCTAAGATTTTCTTTTGTAAAATGAATAATAATTAATAATAATAATGAATAAAAGGTATGGTGCTGTATAGATCCTCTCTATAATCTGGAAAGTTTGATTACTTTTTATTAGTATCATGGGGGGAGGGATATAAAAAAAGAGGGGAAAACACCAGTGGTACATAGGAACTTGGTATGAAGAGGTTCTGAATAGGACAGTGTATACATAATTCTCCAAAGCGATATATGAAGTTTTTTTCCTTTGCATAAAAGCATTATGCATATAAATATATAAATATATTTTATTATGTACAGAAATGGATCATTATGCATGGATGTTAGGAAAACAAAACTAGCATTTTAACCCAAAGTCTCAGTGCATGAGTTCCCACCGACCCGTGTCCCATGCAATGTGGAGTGACTCCCTCTCGCCACTGCCACCACACATGCACAGTCATGCACCAACACTCATTCGTGGGCCCTTCCTCACTCCTTACCTTCCAGGTCCCTGAGGTGATTTTGGTGAAACAACGGCTCCTAGTGTGATGGAAGTTTTGGTTTTGTACCGTAGCCCCCATGCTGTTCTCTCATAAAGATGCACCTCTTGGTTTCTCCCCCCAGTTACGACTGTGTAGGCTCTGTGCAGTTGTGGTTAGCATAGCCCTGTAGCATATCAACTCTTCCAAGCAGCCAAGGGTTTATCATTTGCCTTTTAAAAAAACTTCTCTTTTTTTTTTTTACACTGAGGGGTTCTATTTGTTAGCATGTGGCCTAGTTTCTTGCATTCATTGGAGCTGGCTGGTGCACATTGCCCATGTCTATCAGTAGCTGGCTTCCCAGGATGCTTGTGTGGCACAGCTGGGCACCCTGTTTACCCGAGTGCATTGGAGGCACCTTTTACTGACGTTGATCAAGAGTTCATCACTGGCCTTCTGTGAGTGTGTGCCATTAGCTCTTAGCTTCCTGGTATACCCCAAAATGTGAGTGTATGCTGAAGGACTTCCCTCTGGTGTTTCTTTCACTGAGGCTTCTCTGCAGCTGCTGCCCTGTGGCTGGACTTGTGCCCCAAACCCACGTTTTGGCTGTCAGCAGAGCTCACTCGGTAGCTTCCTTCACAGATGAGCTTCCAGTGAGACCCCTGGTGCACAGATCAGTGACTCGATGGTATGGCCAATGTGACCAAACCCCATCATTTACTTTTTCTTCGTACAGATTCAACACTTGTCAAAGGCAAGGGAAAGCTTAAATGAAATGGCTGTAAATTCTGCTCTGTTCCAGCAACTTAGCCTGCTTGGGTTCAGAGGAACTGCTTTCCACTGGCAGAAATGAGAGACAAAACTATGGCCTGCTCTGTTCGGAAAATGGAGGAAAAANTCTGCTCTGTTCCAGCAACTTAGCCTGCTTGGGTTCAGAGGAACTGCTTTCCACTGGCAGAAATGAGAGACAAAACTATGGCCTGCTCTGTTCAGAAAATGGAGGAAAAAACCCTGGTTTAGAGGCAGCCCATCAATGGCAGAGAAGTTTTTTTTAAAGAAATAATAAAAACATTAGTAGCTGAAATGCATATCCTGCCTCCCAGCAATGTCAAGGGGAGCATTTCCACTGGCATGGCTGGGACAGCTTGGCCCCCTGCTTTGGAGAACATCCCAGCACTCACTGAAGAGGGATGGACATGATCAGCTTCTTCAGTTTGGTTTGGTTTCTGTTGCTCAGTTTTGGGGCCAAAATTTTGAAGCAGAAGTGCCTGGTGTCAGGCACCAAACATCAGCGTGGTCACAGAAGCAAGCTGCTCTACCCTCATGGCTTCTTGAAGGAAGGGGAGGTGACAGGTCCTCCCAGGCCCAGGGTAAGGTCATCACCCTCTACACCTGCTGAGGTGCCCAGCAAAGGCCCTTCACTCCAGAGGTGCTAAATACATCTCCCTGAATTCAAAGGGCCAGTTATTTAGGTGTCTAAATGAAGCCTTGAATAGCTAGTTTGGGGAACCTACTTTTTGAAAATTTGGCCTTTGAGTCTTTGAACATGTTTATGCCTAGAAGTTTTCCTTGTGAAATCATGTAAAACAGATGAAGGTCAAGGTCACAATTACATGGTTATCTTTTGAACACTTGGTCTAAACAAAAGGTCTAAAAAGGTGTTATTTATGCAGTTTCTAGTCACAGGTTGGGGCTTGGTTTAATGACTTTGTAAAAAAAAATTCTCTTAAGAATAATTGGATAGTTAAACACTGCTTAACTCCAGAAGTTTTCGTGCCACTGCTTTAAAAAGTTACCTTTTAGGTCATGTATTTCTCCAAAATTATATCATTGCTTGGCAATTGGTGTCCTGTAAGTGTTTGAAGTACACAATATACCTTTGGAATTGCCAACAGACGCGAAGGGGGACCAGATACATTTCGTAACTATGGGTTGGAAAAAATGGGTTGTACATTTGGCTTCACATGTTTAACTTTTTTTTAAAAAGTTGCATGATTGGAAAAAAATATGTATACAGTATCTGTAAAACTGTTTTATCTGTTTCTGTTTCAAGCCATGTAAATTGGAAGAATATTAAATCCACAGCCTTATCACGCATGGCCGTCTTTACATACTGAAGAGCTGAACAGTTTATACTTTTCATTTGGGCTATCTTGTACTTTCATTTGAAAGCAGACACTCTCACGTTGCAGTCTTACTGAGGATTTTATATTAAAAAGAACAAAAAAAAAACAAAAAAAAAAAAGAAAAAAAAAAGAAAAAAGATGCTGCCCTGGAGGAATATATTACCTTACTGCTCAGAGGTTGGAAGGAAGTTTGTTTTGGAGCAAAACCTGCCCCTTTCCAAATGAAGTAGAGACGCAGTGCTTACTCCACTTGGTGTTAGTAGATATTGCCTTGTGTATTCCATTTTAAATTGTAATCTAGTTTGTAAAAGAGATGGTGACGCATGTAAATAAAGCATAATGGATCTCTACGTTGCACATTTGCCTTTGCTCTGTTTTATTGTGTCATAGACAGACATGTAAACACAGGACCTGGAGAAGGGGTGACTTTAAAGCAGCAAGTAAAAATGGCTGGTGGGCGGCTTGGGGCTGGGGAGGGATCCCCAGCCTGCATACACTAATATCTGTCAATGCATATTGACATGGCCCTTCAGTCCTTCAGCCAAGCCAGTGTAGTTTTGGTGGGCAAGTAACCCCCAGGGGGATCATTTACTGCTGCTAAAAAAATCACAAAGTTCACTTGAATCTGGGGACAGAGGGGGGATTGTCCCCAGGGGTGGCAGCTGCACTCTGCAGCTGCAGACCAGCTCGCCTGGCCTGGGAGGGAACCAGTCCAACTGCAGACCTGTCGGGAGAAGGGTTACACCCCGCACCATGGGCTTGGCTGGGTTTCAGACTGTCTTTGAAAAGTGCCTGGAGTACTTGAAACCACCCATTTGGGATTTGGGATAATGAAACCAGCAGCCTGACTCAGCAGAAAGTTATACTGAGGGCTCTGGCTGAGGCACTGGAGAGCATGCTTGGAAATGAGAGACGGGGCAACAAAAAAACTGTTCTCCCACCGTAATGGGAAGCCAGAGATGTATATAGTGTTTTGGAGTAATATTTCAGGAAGAAATTATGTTTTCGAGAAAGAGGAGCCTTCCCTCACAGGGAGGGAAAGGGTTCTCGTTACACCGTGGGTACGAACCACGCTGTCCGTGCAGAGCCCACAGGAACGCTGCACTGAAGGACTGCAGCAGTAAAGAGCAGCTTGGGGATATCCCTTGTTAAACACAGCAAGGGCTGTTCAGGTTTTGTTCTAACCAGAGATAGCCTGAAACAAGAGCCAGACAGAGAATAAATAGCCTTTGACTTGGAGAAAGTGTGCATTGAACTTCCCAGAGTGAGGGTGCACTTGTCCTGCAGCAACTAGAGCTTCCCCTCACAAACAGAGCTGTTTTGGTTGGGTTTTTTTTTCAGAAGGCTTCTCCAACAAGGCTCTGCCAGGGAAGGACCTGTGCCCTCTGCCTTGGCATCACCCCACTGATATTTGGAACAAACTGTTGTGATTGTTTGGCCCCAGTGAGGTGCCAGGTCAAAGGGATTCAGCTTTAACCTGAATTTAGGCACGGGTGGCAGCAGCAAAGAAGATGAGCTGGTCAAATCCTGAAGGAGTTTTGTGCTGAACCTACTTGGGACAGTTGTGCAATGCCTTAGCTATGACCTTCAGTTCACCCAGCCTTGGAATAGATCATTCTTATCTTTCACAGTACTTTCAAAATAAGTACAAACATTTTAAAACTTCTCCAAATTGTCCCAGAAGGCAAAAGACTTTTCAAGTTGCTGCTGAGGCTGGTGAGGCAACAGAGAGCTATTTTAGGAGCTCCCCACCACATATGCTGAGTCGTGAGTTCAGCCAGACCAGGGAAAACAGTATTTTACAGCTCTTGTTTGGTTACTGCTCCCAAGGAAGTTAGGGGTGCTTTCAACAAGGTTGAGATAAGTAAATCTGAGAGGCTACCTCTTTTACTGGTTGGAGTCATCATGACTGGAATCTCCCCCTTCAAAAGGAAGTCTTCCTGGATGAAGTGGAGCCCAAGCTAGATGGAGTAGATACTGTTCTTGCTGGTACACAGATTCATCCCACTGCCAGCAGCTTCCGCAGTGTCTCATGGCATCTCTGTTTGCCCAACCCAGCCCACAGAGGTTTTTTTTCCCACTGGCTCTGCCTGTGGAATGTTTAAAAATGAAAATATATTTATCACATANAAGCTATGGTTTAAATTTTTGAGAAACTTTGGAATTGTCTGACAAAATTCACAATCTCCAGTTTGGAATTTTCATTTTTGCACCTGGATTGTCTTTGCATTCTCATAACACGAGCAGTTTTGCATTTGTCAAAACATTTATTTACTAGAGCAAAACGTCTTCTGCTTTTAATATTTGATGGTTTGATGACAGACCAAGGACCTGGTTTAATCTAGAAAACGAGATAAAATGTCCCAATTCAGTAGGAACAACTGACCTAAATGAGGGTAACTGTTGTAACATTCTTTTAATGTTACATGGTGCCATGCAGGTTTAAAGATGCTTATGTCCTATGAGTGATGTAGAGAAATGGGGGGAAAACTGTAAAAATACATGACATCTCATAAAAATATTTCCAACTCCTAGGTAAAATATAATGCTGATCAGGAGTCTTTTCCCTCAGTTTTCACTCTTTTTGAGGCAATACCTTAAAACTTTGTTTTTGCTGAAATTTAAAGCACAGAGCAACTCCAAAGTGTTGCCTTTCCCTGGGGATTAGCTTTCCAGCAGTGCTCACTGCAATGGGCATTGAGGCTGTTGCTGGCACCTGTGGACCCTGACACCACAAGAATGCCAGACCTTGGCTGTTCTTCATGCTCTGAGGGCCACTGTAAACCCTGAAAGATCCCATGGCTGGTGCAGCGAGGTCCAGTGTGAGAGGATGGGAAGGGCTTTGGTGGGAGTAAACACAGCAGATGCCAGCACCTTGCTCTGGTGTCTGGTAACCTCTCTGAAGATTCACCTGCTGCATGGACAATGGTTCCTTCTGCTGTTCCTAACCACCTTGGAAAAAGATGGCAATGGTTACAAAGTGCTGTAAGAAATTAAGAAATACAGGTGTACTCTACCTCTGACCTCCAAAGCAAAAGATGGAGGAAAACTCTGCATTGGCAGAGTCACCTCAGAGATGCTCCCTGGAGAGCAGCAGAGGAAGCTGCTCCTGACACTTTCCCCTCCAGGAGGGAGAGGTCCAGCCTTTCCAAGCTTCTGCTGTGAATGATAAGCCTGGTGTTTGCCTTGCATTTGTTGTTTCAGTAGAAAAGTCGTATTTCACCAGCGCTTTTTCTAAAATCTCTATTAGGCTCCTCTTATTTAAGGCTAACCAGGCTTGTACACCATTAGCTAATTAATGGATGAATGTCCTGGAGAAAAGTCACTGTGTAGAAAGCAATAAAGCAATTCATAAAAGACATAAAATAAAAAAAACCCCAACAACCTCCTTTTACCCATTAAATGAAATCCATTGTCATTCACACTTCTCTGGAGAGTCATATTTGCAGTATCAAATTGTGTTATCAACCTCAGCGTGCATCTGTTAGTCAAAATTTATGGCAAGGCTGTCTCATTTATACAGAAGTTTTTGCCATGCTCTGTCACTCAGCCTAACAGAGTCCCATGGAAAAGCCACAATTTGAGTTAAAATTTACTCTGCCTGAGCTGTTATAAAATTATAGAGGCTTTCAGAGCTGGATCTAAGTCTCTTCCTGAGGGAAGCAGCTACCTTTGGGGGTCTTCTCTGAAGCTTCCGCCTCTGGAGAAGGTAGCAGAGGGGAGGGCCAGGCATGGATGTAGAGGGGATGTGTGGTGGAGTTGTGTTTGCTCTGCAGTCTGGGCACGGTGGTTGTCACCAAAGGAAGGGTCAATGCTAACCAAGTTACACAGGCAGGGGCAGTCACAAGGGAAGTTTCCCTGAAGCAACACAAATGCAAAGCCTCTCCTCCCTTCTCCTCACCCATAACAAGCACTTCAGGGTGAGCCCATTTCGCTCAGTTTTTCACCAGAGGATGTCAAAGTGAGAAGTTGTCTGCAGAAAGTGCCCTGAATTGCTGGGTCCTGGGGGACGTGGCTGAGACTCTGCAGCTGCATTTCCAAGCTCTTAAATCTCCCACCTGAACATCTTTGCTTTTCCACAATGTCTTCACCTTCCCTTGCCAAAGCTTTTTTCCCTTGTTAAGAAAGGGCCTCTGGGATGGCAAGATGATGTTGCTCTTAGCAGGAGACTCTCAAGGTTTGGTTTTCCCACACAAAGGGATGTGTAAGGAGCAGGGGGTGGCAAGCTCCCACCTTATGGATCTCATGGACCATGCATCCAAGGGGGCTTCTCCTTGTGTGCAGAGAAAATGTCAAGGGATGTGAGCACACAGGAGTGAAAAACAAAGCAACAAGTAGAAAGGGTTTCATAAAATGCTACTCTTTAAATTATACAATCCCATAGAGGCATCTGAAACCTTTTTCATTCCCTTCAGTCATTCTTCAATCCATATCTAAAGTCACCAGTGACTTCCATTGCTGTCAGCAATAATCTTCCTGTCTTTTAATCCTCATGAATCTTTCTTTGGAAGTAATTTTTTTTTCTTCCTGTTTCTTTTCTTTTCTTCACTCTATGACTTTTTGCATTCTCTGTTTTTCTAAGGCCAGTTATTAAAATGTTTGTCGGGTCAAATATGTGAGTTGTGGACATGATTATTTTTTTATAAGGCCTTTATTTAAGCATGAAGCCCGGGTAACACAGTTACCTGGTAAGAACTCATTGCCAGCAGAAGTCACACCATTCCAGCTACAGTAGGAAGACACACTCCTTGTTTTGCTGCTTCAAGCTATGCCTGAGTCTGAGGAAACATTTTGCTGCTCTAGCTGCATCAGCCACCCTTTCCTATCACAGGCTAAACCCTGAGTATTGGTTCACTTGGAATAGTAGGTTTGCAGCCAATGTGGTCTGGTGGCTGTATTCACAGGTCTGCTAAGGTGGGGAGATGTAGAGCTGAGAGTACAAACAATTTGTGAACCTCTTAGAGGTATGGAAGCTCAAAGGGACACAAGCCCACCACTTCACAGCCAACTCCTACAGATGAAAAAAAAGGGAAAGAAATAAGTGCCTTGCTCTTCTAGAAAGTGTCTCTCTTTGTCCATGCTCTGCCAAGTTTTTCTGTGAGAAATGAATATTGTGAGGCAACTTTACAGTTTAGGTGCAGCCCAGAACAACCAGCTACAGAGCTGACAGCGGTGTCTGCTCTCTGGCAGTGCTGGCACATGCGACCTGCAATACTTCCCCAGGCCATTATCTGCAAAATAAAATTGAAAACCTTTGATTCTCTCTATTTCAGTGAGTTAAGAATCTGCAAACTTTTCCAACTGAAGGTTATCAGAATTTGAACATTTTATGCTGATCACCTCATCCATAAGCTAACAGAAGGCTTATCTGTTTCTTTTCCACTATAACTGACAGTCCTCTGTAGGCGCATGTTCAGCATTTCAAGACTAACTTAAAGGTCAAATTTACCATACGAGCAGATTGGATGAGCTCATGGTTGAGGAATGACCATCTAAAGGTGACTTGTCTAACATCTGTACACACACACACACACACACACACACACACACACACACACACACTCAGAGTTCACACACATTTCTATCTAGCCTTGTCTCAGACATG
>VZUA01062070.1:38367-50267 GCA_013401035.1 Horornis vulcanius | reverse complement strand
TGCCTTGCCTTAATTGATGTCCTCACCAAAAATTGCTAAAAATACATCACGTTTGCAGCTCTTGGTTGTTTCTCCATGGAAATTTGAAAGCTGTTGGTTTAAAGAGAAAAAACAACCACAAACCACTTGCTGCATTGCATCTCTCCTGTCAGACACTGTGATGTGACCAAGAATAGCTGGGGTGTGTAACTGAGATTTAGCCCAGTGTGCCTTTTCCCTGGACATCATCCTTGGTGTTTCCCATTTGGTTTTCCCACATCATCCAGCCTCTACACACCAAACCTTGTTCCTTCTGCAGGAAGATTTCACATATTAGCACAGATAGAGAAAATCTAGAATGGAAGGAAATCCCTTCCCGTTGTGTTTTGTTCCTGTTCTGGCTGTGCCACAGAGTCACAGAGTGGTTTGGGCTGGGAGGGACCCTAAAGATCATCCAGTCCCAATCCTCTTGTCCTTGCCCAGGGGCTGGGTCCTGCTGCTGAACAGGCAGCCCCACTATTCAACCTCAGATGACTGAAGCCTCAAACCTCAGCCTTGCAGATCCTGAGAGAGACGTCCTGACTGGGAACTGAGAGCCTGAATGGTTTTGGGGTGGGGTTTTTTTTGGGTGGTTTTTGTGTGTCTAAGACACTCTGGAAGATGGAATGATCCCTCCCTCTCTTTTACAGATTGAAAATTACTGTTTTCATAAATGTCTAGACAGAGACCAGTTGGGTTAAGAAATTATTTAGATGTAGCATACATAGAAATTAAATTATTTGTCTGAGGTTAAGGATTATGGGGAAGAGTTTTGCTTTGACCTGACTCTGAAGACAACGGGATAATTCAGAATCTCTTCATGTTCTTTACTTCATTCTCCTGTTTTTTAACCATCTGTCACTGGATACCACATCTCAGCTCCACTAAAAGTGACCTTTCATTCTCATGCACCTGTCATTTGTAGGTAGACAACATTTATATTAAGAGCAGGAATTGTGGCAAACATGAAGCCATTTGCAGTGTGCAGCTCTGGGCACTTCAGGTTCCCAAAAGGATTAGGAAGCAACTGGGTACAAAAGNGTCATTTGTAGGTAGACAATATTTATATTAAGAGCAGGAATTGTGGCAAACATGAAGCCATTTGCAGTGTGCAGCTCTGGGCACTTCAGGTTCCCAAAAGGATTAGGAAGCAACTGGGTACAAAAGATGCTGGCAAAAGCTTGCTTTATGGTGTTTTTTTTTTTTTTGGAAATCCTCCCTTAAAGAAGTTCTGTGGTTGTGTGTGTGTGTCTGTGTGCTCTCCATATTTACCAGGGATACAAAAAAGGCAACTTCTAAGGATGAAAGATGACTGATGATTCTGGGTTCCTAAAATGAAACCTCCTCAGAGGTGAGCGACTTGCATTTCCTGAACATATTTCCTGATAAAGATCTTTCTGTTCTTTGACATTCCCATACATTTTTCACTCTTGAATTTTATTCTTGGTGAGGACTGCCAGCATTCAGGGATTGCATTTTGCATTCCATAAATCTCAGAATGTACAAAAAATGACAACAGCACACATGGGTTTATGTGAGAGCACATGCACACATTATTCATGGCACTGGCTGGATAGAGAGCTGTGCTTTTCACTCCCAGCAATTCTTAGCTGAGGCAATCTCACAGCCATAAATTCACTACAGAAAACATGCTAAAACTTAGGCGAGAAATGAAAAGCCTTTAATTCTGAAAGTGTAAATGTATTCAAGCTGAGCTGTGTGAGCAAAAATATGGCTTTCAAATTCTTTACCCTGCCCCATTTTATTGCAGGTGCTTCTGACTACAGGAGTTTTAATTGCTAAAAGAAGGCAAAGCTGAGGCTTTCAGCTCTTGCTAAACCATTTTGGCTGAGGCTTGGCTGACCTACAGGACCCCATGAAGCCACCCTTGTGCCAGCCAAATGTTCTGGGAACAGGTTGTACACAGAGGCTGTGGATTCCCCATCCCTGGAAGTCTCCAAGGACAAGTTCTGAGCAACCTGAACCTGTGGGAGGTGTCCCTGCCCGTTGCAGGGGGTTGGAATTAATGATCTTTAAGGTTCTTTCCAACCAAAACCATTCTGTGATGCTGTGATTCTGTCCCCACCACCCCGTTCCTCTGCTGTGTCACTCCACAGGCCCTGCCATGGCTCCATGGCACTGGTGCTGTGTGACATGCCAGGAGATGTGGCAGGGGCTCAGGGGGAAGAGCTCTTTAGAAGAGATTTCATTTCAATGCTCATCTCATTGCTCTTCCTTTCCCTACCCCAGTGTATTCCCAGGGAATGTACCTGTTCCCTGCTGAGAGCATCACTCTACACACCTGCTTTAAAATGGATAAGAAAGCCATTATCCTTGTTTCCATAAGGGAATTGCATTGTTCAGAGAGCAGATACCCATTTCCATCACTATGCCATGGTTTTAATTAGTTTTCAGGGCTTTACCCAGGGCTCATCTGCAAAGCAGGTTGCTCCTTTCACTGCCTCTCTCCCAGGATCGTGGTCCCACCACAGGTAGCCATGGGTTCAATTTGGGTAGCATTTCTACTGGAGCAGGGAATTTCAACACAGCTCCACCATTTCTGAGGCCAATCCTCGCAGTTCCATTTGTCTGTGCTGCTCTCTGATGACACAGACTGGCTTCATTCCTCCCTCAGAACAGAAACCTTCAGAAGTTTAATTTAGAATCAGCTCCATCTGACATGAGAAATAGGGAGGCAAAGGCACAGACCTCTCCCATGTGGTTTGGAAGAGCCCTGTCTGCTCTTGGCTGGTCAGACCCTACATCAGGCAGTGTGAGACAGGTGCCTGAAGGTCTTTCTTGGAGCAAAGCAGGAAACAAGTGGCACTGAACAAAACAGAAAATAGAGGGAGATGCTCCTTTTTTTCATGAATAATGATCAGTGCAAATGTCACTGAGAACAATGTGATTTTGCAGAACACATTTCCCAGTTAGGAAAAGTCATTACGATGTGACTTCAGGCAGCACTATTAACTCTCCTATAGTTGTGGACTGATTTTAATGGTTGGAGCTGTCAGTTTTCACTTGCTAGAGGAGAACAGTGATGGTAGAGAATGCCATTCACTGACAGGTATTGTCTTCAGGGCAGGTCCACGCAGTCAGTCCTCTCTGTGAATGGATGGATGTCAGCAGTCCAGGCATCCCAGTGCCTCTCCCAGCCCCTCAGCTTGAGACAGATGCTCCTCTTTCTATGAAAAGATTTGATTTCAGTGCAGGGAGGAATGACTCAAATCTCCTGGAGATTGAAATCACCTGTGCATTGCTCAGCCCTGAGCAATCCCTTTGGCTTTCCGGACTCAGCAGCAATTACTGCATGAGCTGATTCGGGACAAATCACTGATATTAATTAGGATAACCTCCATGGGCAACTGTCTAATTTAGGCACCGTTTCTATTTCCTTTTGTGCCTTCATGAAAACACTAGGACATCTTTTCCCTTCTGCCTGCATTGGTGTTCATTAAAGTATTCCAGAAAGGAACTGAAATATATTTTCCCTCTCCATAATTGCTCTCATCAATAACGAGTCACTGCCTGGATTCCAGCACATCACCCTGAGCCACAGAAATGCATAAGCAGGAGAAGGAGCAGATGGAATTACAATATTTAAACCCCGTTTTGTGGGGAGTTCTCAAGTGACAGCAACCTTTGCTACTGCCGTTCATTATGGAGGCTTTTTGTTGAATGTGTAAAGAGAGCCGTAATTATTGATTGCTCAGCAGGCTGCAGCTGACAGCTTTGTAAGAAGTATTAATAACTGGGATAAAGAAGTGACTAAGAAATCATTTTTTTTTTCAGCTATTGGGTTTATTCCGGAGATAAATTGCAATTTTATAGCCCTTGAGAAAATCAAGTGTGGGAGCAAAAAAGGTCTGCTCACAATTTCTGCCCGAGGAAACACAGAGGTGGAGCAGATTGGTTGTAAGTTAACATTCATCAGAGGATGCTGAGCATTAACACTGAGCTGGTTTGATGTTATTTCACTTTTCCCAAGCCACTGCATCCAGTGAATTCACATCTCATTTATGTTTTCATAAACAAGTGCTAAGTGCTTTAGTAACTCTCTGTACGAACCATAATTATTGTGAAGGTTAGGAAAAGAGAGAAGTGGCTTCAGATCTTGCAAATATTTCAGTAAACCAGGCAATAAATTTACTGGAAAATAAAGTTTAGAGAGACTAAAGCTGTGTCTGGCTCTTGGTCAAATTTGGTAAATAACTTTGGACTGAAAAAAATCTTTTAAAAGAGTATGAAGACCAAAGTGTTGCTCTCAGATTTGCTAAACAAAATATTCTGATATTTCATTTTGAGAGCAGCGCTTTAGACTGAAAAATGACCCAAAAAATAATTGCTTTAATCCCCTTACATTCATAGAACATTTAATTTCAGTTCAAATGAAATGATTCAAAATGAGCTCAAATTAATTTCAACTTCCTCTTCACTTCTTCATTTCAGATGGTTGGAAAAAAAAAAAAATTAAAATGAAAATCCTGCATCTCTGTGCTTATCCCTGGAGCTGAAACATGCACGCTGCCAGCTTTGCATTGGAGAATTCCAGATGTATCCAGCCAGGTTTTCCTGGGTTGGAATGAGCAGCACTGCAGGGTCTGGCCCAGAGCATCAGTGGAAGAGGTTGACAAATTGCAACAGTAGAAACAAAGATGACTTTGTTTTGTGCTGTAGGAGGATATTGTGGGCTAACACCCTGTAATTCCAGGACTGGGGTTGTGATCTGCCCCTTTAGGCTCTCTAAGGCCAACCTGAGACACGGAGGCACCTCCTGAAGGCATCTGCCATGGCTTAGCCCTGTCCTGGAATGAGTGGGTGGGTGAGGAGGTGCAAACTCTGTAGATGATTAATGGTAGCTGGGGGTGGGAGATGATCCTTCATGGTTGTCTCCTGCTTGTCCACAGCCTCACTCAGCTCCCTGGATCTTCAGCTGAGAAAATGCAGGTCCTTACAGAGCTGTTGTCGGTGCTGCTCAGCTCTCACCTGACACTTGACTTCACTGGATACCTGATTTATTCTTACTGAGCCGAATCAAGACTAAAATTAAGATAATTCAAGCTTTTACTTTGAAAAATTAATGATTTATTCTATTAAAAAATGGCCTTCTGGAAGAACAGATTATTGAGTATTTTATTGGCTGGCATTTTTGTTTCCTTCACCAGGGAGAAGTGAAATTTAACACATAAACACTTAAAATGTTTCCTTTTGGACTGAACGGTGCATGACGAAGGTCAAAACACATTTACTGTAGTTTTTCACTCTGGTACCTTGTTTAAATTATGCCACAATATTATTAGTTTGCTGTTTATGGATTCTTTGTACTCAGTCTGTGATTTTTCTGTTTCCTGCTATGCTTGGTCATTACTGTAATACTTGGATGTCAGTAATCAACTTGGATTTTTACAAAAACACATGAATTTGGACACATGCAGTCCCATTCTGTGCCATTTACATCACAGAAAATAATTCATCACTGCCTCTGTAACCACTGGGTCTTGCTGGGAATGCTCCCAGAGCAAGATACAACTCCAAGAATCTCAGTGGTGGAATTAATACTATAAAATATAGCTTTAAACTTAAACATTAAACTGCGCTGAAATGAGTCTCATATCTCTTTGATATTCAGTGGAACTCAGGTCCATAAATGCCTGTCTGACTTTTAAAAAATAAGACTTACTCACAAGATTTCTGGAAAATAAGTATTCTGAAGCAATTTGCTGTGTAAAATAGATCATTCCAGGGAGGAAAAAAATAAAGTAATTGGTGCTATCACACGAGTTGGAAGGTCATGGGTTGTTCTTGTGCCACACAGCAATCTCCAGCCCCTCTCCACCTCTCAACCTTGACGTCAAAAATGTCGAAAAGTTCAAAACTTTCTCCTTTAGGTGGTTGAAAGTTGGTACAAGGCTTGAAGAAGGATGGTGAGAATGAGAAATGTGGGTTCCCTTGCAGTGGTGAGAGAAACCCAAGCCCAGGGGCTGCTGTGAGCTTGGCCATGGGAAGCCCCAAGGACCAATTTCCACCTGACTGGAACTGGGTGGCCCAGGCTAAGCAGAGCCAAGGACTGTTCTTTGTCCTTAAAGGCAAATAATGGCATTGTTTTTATCTTTAAACTGAACTCTGCCCCTCATCTCCAAAACCTGCTGGCTTCATCCAGTTGATTCTTGTTTTATCTTAAAGAGTGGAAAAGGCAGAGCCACCTGGGCCTGAAAAAGCAGCAGCTACAATAAGAAAGGAAACAACAAAAGATTAATTTAACACTGCTGACATTTGTGAGGTATTTGACTATTCTTTGCTTAAAAAATGAAAGGATTTGTTGTACCAAAGAGAACAAAAGCCCTTTGTCAATCACCATGTGTCTTATGTCCCACTTTAGTGACTTTATACACTTTTTTTCCATAGGTTTCTACAGGAAGCCTCTTTTAGCCTTCTGCAAGGAGTGACGGTTAATTCTTGTTGTATTTTCTGTCTCCTTTAATTTGATGAAACAAGAATAGCTCAAATCAATCACCAGGAAGGATGTCAAATCATCAGAAAGGATGTCACACATAGCAGCTCAAAATGGGATGGTGGGGGAAACAGTGAAGGTGGAATATTCGAAGTGAGAGTTGCCTGGAAAAGCAGGAGGTGCTGAGTCCCACTGCTGGATGCCCTCTTTGCCTCTGGTCTGGCACAACCTCTGCCTTGAGTTTCCTGCTTTATGTCAGTGTGACAGTGGGCATTTCCCTCCCTCTGAGTCGCCTGCTGTGACTGACAGCTGAATTTTGAGCCATTTCATGGTCCTGTGACCTCAGTGAGGCTGCTCAGCATCCGAGTGAATCCTCAGGATTCAGTGAGACACCACTGCAGCCCTGGCAGAGGAGCCCCAGAACTGCAGTGGGATCCCAAGAGATCCTTGGATTTCAGGCACATGTGAGGAACTTCTGCTTTTGCCCAGCTCTTGGCACCACCAAGGTGAGCATGGAAGGGATGGGGAAAGCTCTGCCTTGGGTACTCCAGGGTCACAGGGAAGGGAACATGGGCAAGTGAGTAGTTTGGGCTGTGAGCTGGGATCCCAGCTACAGAAACCTCTTTCAAGCACCCTCAGTTTTCATGTGAGTGGGGCCCAGGGCTTGTCCTGGGATGTCAGATAATGCCCACATCCTCATTGCCCAGACCTCCAATTGCTGCATCAGCTTAAAAAAAATGTAATAGCTGTCATACTGCAGGATATCCCATCTGCCTTCCTAAATCATCTTTTATTCCTGGCCTGCATGTCTCCTGTTGCAACTGGTTTCCTGCACCTACCTGTTCACCAAATGGAAAATTGGTCATTTCTGTCACCTTCAAATGTGTCATTTTGGTTATCTTGTGTACAGTTCTTCCCTCACCCACAACAGGAGACAAGACAGTTTTGTGCTGGCCAGTATTCAAGTTATTTATTTGATAGTTCCTGTCTGGTTGTGGAGGTCTACTGACATTACCAGGGATTTATCAAAGGGATGAAATCTTTGTGTGTGAAAACACCCTGTACCCATTTCTGAGGCTGCAGCAAAGAGTCCTCTTGCCTTGAGAAACACCCAGGAAACAAAGGAAAACTTCTGTATTAAAACTGAAAGAACAATTATTTAGAATCACGGACTCACAGAATCATTTAGATTGGAAAAGCTGTCTGAGATCACTGAGTGCAACATTCCCTTAGCTCTGCCACGTCCATCATCAAACCCAGTCCCCAGGAGCACATATACACAAATTTTAAACACCCCAGAGATGCTGGCTCTACCATTGCCCTGTTCCAATCCCTGATCAGTCTCTCAGTGAAGAAATATTCCCTAATATCCAACCTAAACCTCCCCTTGCTCAATGAGGCCACTTCACTCATTCCGTCCTTATTCCCTGGGAGCAGAGCCTGACACCCCCGGCTGACCCCTCCTGTCAGGGAGTTGTGCAGAGCCACAGAGTCCCCCCTGAGCCTCCTTTTCTCCAGGCTGAGCCCCTTTCACAGCTCCCTCAGCCTCTCCTGGTGCTCCAGCCCCTTCCCAGCTCCATTCCCTTTTCTGGACACACTCCGGCAGATTTGGGATGTCACAGGTGAATTCAACCCCTCTCCACTGGTAAGCCCCAAAACTGGAGGAGGATCCCATGGCTCTGTCTGGATGGGGCAGTGCTGATCCTGGAAATCAGCTCTGTTTCCTGTGGAGTTTTTTGTTTCTGCCAAAGTAGATCACACGGCCCTACTGTGAAGGCAGCAATGGGTGGATGGAAGTTTGCAGGTCACGAACAGAGAAAGGATCCATCCATGTGGGAGATGCTGCTTAGGAACCTCCACAGAAACTCCCCCACTCTCCCATTACATCCTGTATATTCTCTTTATTGTATGCTGAACCCAAATATCCAAATTCTTCAGCTCCATCTTCATAAGAAACACTGGGGAAAAGACTGGGCTATTCCTCTGAGGAATAACAAAGGTGGGATCCAGTCTAGGACAACAAGGACACCATCCTGTCTGACCTTAGAAGTTTGTCCAAGGTCATTCTGGAGTTTTCAAATTGGTATAATTAATTTCTTTTTTTTTTTTTTCCTCCATAATTACTGGGAAACGATTTGTACTGTGGCCTCAGAGACAGGGAGCACTGGGAGAGCTTTGCAACTTATTATTCAGTGTGAGAGGCTTTCAAAGGAATTTTGAATGTATAATGAACTGTGAACATGGAGAGGGATTTCTCCCCCTCTCACCCTTCTTCTGAATTCCCAGCACGATGTGGGTAAAATGTGAAATATCAGGTCAAGACAAATGTGGCTGCTAAACTGTGCAGGGAATAACTGTGATCCCTGATAATAAGGCCTCATTTCCCAACTGCATCTGTTTAGCAAAAATTACTCCTGCAGCAGGGTGTTCCTCCATGCAAGTTTTGGAATTTGGTATTTTCTTAAATACCTGTTTTCTTCCTTGTATTGCCTTCTTAGGTTAAAGTGTCCTGAAACTAAAGACAGGAGAACAGGCATGTTAAAAAAAAAAATACAGGAGCAAGAGAAAGTCTAAATATGAGGGAATTTCGGGGAAGTGGTCTGAGTGGTAACTTCTGCATCAAGAGTGTGAGGCATATGCTGGTCTTACTCCATATCAAAGGTGGATTTGTTTCAAAAATTAAAATTAATATTTTTAGCCCCCTAATGTTCAGCTTCCATCCATAGTGAAAGAGGATTATTGCCTGTTGGAGGAGAAGGAAGGAAATATTTACAATACACCTTTGAAAGCTCAGCAGCTCTCTGCAGAAGGGAATTTACAGATCTTTCTCTGGGATCTGAACAGCTCACCTGGGTGTAGGATCAGGCCTCATATGCATCTGTGTGAATGGGAAAAGAGTTTGGTAATCTCAGTGCCAGCCCTAAAAAAGCAACCCCTGGAGTAAACATGGTCAGCTCAGCTCAACCCTTATTTTCTTAAGTTCAAACTTAAAACTCCACAATTCACAGAATCAAAGAATTGTTTAGATTGGAAAAGCCCTCAATTCCAGCCATCAACCCAGCACTGCCAAGTCCAGGGCAGGACCATGTCCCCAGGTACCAAACCTACACAAATTTTCAGCATTTCCAGGATTGCTGATTCCATCACTTCCCTGTTCCAATGCCTGACCACCCTTTCAGTAAAAAAGATTTTTCCTAATATCCAATCTGGACCTCCCCTGGCATAACTTGAGGTTGTTTCCTCTTGTCTTCTCTTCTGTTCCTCTTAAAAAACACCATAATGCAGCTAATTAGACAAACCTCAATATCAAGGCTAGAAGCTGATTTAAAAAACACATCTCCAGTTAGAGGTTGAGATGATTTATTAAGTACAAGCAGCTTGGTGATTAGCCAATGTTCTGCGATCTGGAAGTAAATTTTAATAAAAAAGATGTAAGACTGCAAGTAAACATGCAAATTAAGGAAGGAGGAATGTACAGCTGATTTTAGTGCTTGCAAAGTGAAGCTGAAAAACAGAAATCTCCCATAATAATATATATCTGTATGCACAGACAGCTACTTAACTCACAGTTACCCCATATATTTTAAACTTGAAGTGGTGAATGTAACTCAGAATAGTAAAGAAGATGCTAATTTGACTGTGTAACAGAGAGAGAAAGGCAAAATAAAGGAGTGTAAAGTGCAGGCTTTGTGTTTTAATGGAGAAAAGGAACTCACCTTAGGCTGGCATCCATCTGCAGCTCAATGAAGATGTAAGAACGTGCACTTTGCCAACATCTGTAATCCTGTGCTGCCTCATTTGTGTATTATGATTTATCCATGGTTTTGTTTCATCTACAGCAGAAAAAGCCCTGCAATTTCCTAGATTGCTCCTTTCCCTGCTTCATGAGTTCTCCCAGGCTTCACCATCAGGTTTCGTGTGTCACCAATTGAAGGAGACAAACCTCATAAATTATGGAGCCTAAAGACAGGTTTTAATTAAACTCAGTGGTCTAAGAAATACCAAAGGGTGCAGTGTTGTGGTGGGGGAGGTTGATGTCCTCCCCTGTGAGTGGTGTCAGCTCTCACTGTCAAGACAAGGTCCTTCAAACCTGGCTGAGACACTTCCCTAGAACCCACAATTTAATAATACTGGGAATTTAATGAGCACACAGCTCATACAGACCCTCTTGGCAATCCTAAACTCAGAGCATCTGTGGTCCCATGGAAAATTAACAGCACTCATATTTCCCTCTGAGGAAGTAGCAGGACAAATATCCCATCCAAACCATCCTCTGTTTCAAGGAAATCCAAAATTATTTCTTCTTCTTGACCTGTTCTATGTCATCCCCAAAAGAGATAAATGACCCAAGGAAAATGGTTTGGGTTATCCAAGCTGAGGAGAATATCTGCACCCTTAGGCCACCAGTCACCAGCTTTCATTGGTGCAGAAAATGTATTTTGTGCCCTACAAAAGTTTCTTATCAGGGTCACGGTCCCATGTGGGGCTGGAATGCAGTGAGATGTCTCCCAACTCACAGGGCTCGTAATCCTGGCCAGCAGATCTGATAAGGGGAAGCTGATAAAGAAAAGCT
This sequence comes from Horornis vulcanius, assembly GCA_013401035.1. Taxonomy (NCBI): domain Eukaryota; kingdom Metazoa; phylum Chordata; class Aves; order Passeriformes; family Scotocercidae; genus Horornis; species Horornis vulcanius. Next base: position 39,222 of record VZUA01062070.1, on the reverse strand, counting down.
GAGAGATCTGCCAAGACCTCACAGGTCAGCAGTGGAGCCACAGGCTGAGCCCAGATGGGTCTCAGTGCTGGTCTGGTATTTTTTAGAAGGAATAAATTCCAACCACATTTGCATTAGTCTGGCACGGGGTCGACAGCAGAGGGAAGAAGGAGAAAAGTCCAGAGAGGAGGCAAATCAAAGGGCAAATGGGGATCTACAAAATGAAAACACACTAAAACCTGGTCATTTGCATCCTCTGGAATTAGAGATGTTTGGGATTTGGTGGGCAATAAGTAGGAATCAGGTGAAAAAATGTTCAAAGGCTTAAGTAGATTCACCATAAGTCCTACCAGGCAGTTCATTTTTATTTATCTCTGCCCTTGACACAAAGACAGGATTTACACAGTGCTGCCCCAAGTTCATCTCTTTGGTAGCTGGTGGGACTGTGGAGCTGTGGGTAACCAGCAGGAGGAAGGGTTTTATATCAAATACTCTCAAACCACTCCAAACCACCTGAGATGCCTTATTTCAATTATCAATTTAAAAATAGAATTGGTTTTTGTTCCCTGATCCACTGATTCCTGCTTGGGTTATGTTAGAATCTCATTGAGGCCCAGGGGCAGCAAGCATTTAATGAGGATTTAGCTAAATGGGTGATTATTTGGCTGTGTCTCTTTTCTTCTTGAAAGGCCACGAGTTATCCTACACTGGCTGAACTTTGAAAAATACGTCACCAGGTTCTAGTCTGTAGGTAAAGCATTAAAAAAAACCCCAAAGCTTGTAAGAGATAAAAGTACTTAAAACTTGATTAGATGTTGCTCTACCCTAAGCTTAAACTCAGGCCCAAATCCTGCTGGAGATTTTTTCCCAAGTTTT
>VZUA01062070.1:11218-22349 GCA_013401035.1 Horornis vulcanius | reverse complement strand
TGAGCACAGCATTTCAACAGGGCTGTAATGTCTGGTCAAGTAAAGGTCTGGCTGAGGGAGCAATAGTTCACTGTTCATCCCAGGAGCTTTGGGACTGCAATTCAAATCACTCTCCTGTGAGATTTAGCTCAGGGACTTGTACTCACACCCCTGTGTCACCAAGGTGTTCTGGTGCTGATTTATCCTTTAATCAGTCAACACCATATAAGAACACTTTAGTAAAATAATTCTTTTTTCTGCTATCCACTCACTGTCCTATAGACTCTCTCTGCTTTAGCTTTCTGCTTATTTTCAGCCACACAGTTTTCATGTTAGCTGAATAACAATAATAAAGCAATTATCAGACATAAAAGAACAGCTGTACCACTGCCCAGGAGAGAGGATTGTGTGGGGGGGTATGTGTCTGAACAGGCTGGCAGTAATAGAGAAATGACAGCTCTTCTCCCAGTCAGTCACAGCTCTTGGAAACATAAAGACTCAATACCCAGGAAACAACATCCTGGTTTTATAAACACATTCACAACAGGAAAAAGCTCTCTGGGAGGAGGCAAAACGAGGCTGCCATAGGCACTCACACATGGACTGGCTGCTGTTGTTGGTATTATCACTGCAGGACCCTGCCAGCACCCTGGAGGGAAATTTGTCAGGAGATCTGCTGCAATAATCCTGCACCAGGCTCAGGTTTGATTAGCAGCCACTCTGGCCTGTCCAACGAGGCCAAGAACTGCCAACACATTACATTGTATGACATTCCTGCCTTTCTGAGTGCAGGGAAACCACAGCAGGGTGGGAGCTGGAGGCTGCACCTCCTCTGGGACTGCTGTGAGCATTTACCCTCCACAAAAGCCTGTGGGGCAGGACAAGGAATGGCTACAGCAGAACAAAATTGAACTTTTCCTCTGCTCGGGGTCATTGCTGGTCCAAAGCCTTCACCCAGTGCTGGTCAGCAACCACGGGGCCCTCTGGATGCTACAGCAAGTGTGGAGGCCACCACAGACACAGCACTCTGCTGATGGAATCCAGTGCTGCAGGGGATTATCTACACCTCCAGAACAGGGGATTATCTACAGGTGCCTGAGCACGGCTATTGTTTTCCCCCACTGATGCCCTGAACAGTGTCAAAACCTAAAAAATGTTGGACAGCTCATTTTTTTAGGAATATTGCAAAACAACCCTGGCAAAAAAAGAACCATCCTGGTGCTCCTGCCCATGGCAGAGGGATTGGAGCTGCCTGATCTTTTAGGCCCCTTCCAACCCGAAGAATTCTGTGATTCTGGGATTAGTAAGGGCCAAGTGAATCCAGCACCTCTCACAGTACGTGGCAGAAAACACCACACACAAGAACACTTCCCTCTCCAGCAGGTTCTGGTGGCTTGGAGCAGAAAACAACTGCGTGTTCCTCTATTAAGCCTGGTTCTTAGGAGCTCCTTATTCAGAAAAGACTTTTTACTGCTAATTGCTCCTTTCAGCTTGTAAACATGGCCCTTTGCAATCCAAGGACAACTCATCTCAAGAGTCATCCTCTTCCAAGGGGGACACAGAAACCTGCCATGGCCTTTCGGGACAGGCTGGTTCCTCCATGTCACATATCACATTCTGGCACAAACTGCTGGGGTGCAGCTCGAAGGCTGGGTGTTACTTTCTAAAGTCTTTTGAATTTCGGGGAGATGGAAAGGGGAGAAGAGAAATGAGAAATAACTGTTGGACCAGGGCAATTTACAAAGAGAAACTGGAGAATAAATCACTCATCTAAGGGTATTTGTTCACTGTTGATGAATGTGTTATCATTCCCTTCATGCTCTCTTTCCCCGTATTGCCCTGATCAAGTTATGCTTGACCTTCTTTGTCTTTTTCAACACGACATTGACTGTTTCTATTTTTATTGATCCATATAATCCCTTCATGGACTTGGTGACATTAATATCCTCAGGGGGCTGTCTGGGTTCCAAGTCACTGAGCTGTTTTGCTTTCCCTTTCCCATCTGTGCACGGCAATGGCATTGCTCCTGACAATTAATTCAATAATCCACTGGATTGAGGAACGCCTCTCCAAGAATCTTGTGTGAAGTGTCTTGTAAAAACATCAGGCTTGATTAGACTTTCAAACTGAGCATTCTGAGCTGACAGTGAGCTTTGTGGTTTAGCAAGTACAAACAAATATCCTGATTTAATCTGCCTAATTTAGAGCTGAAGGACTGTTATGGAACTATGAAAGAAACTAGAAAGATATCACTCATTTTTTAATCCATAGGATTGGGAAGATTGTTTAGTTTAAAAGATCAGCCTACTGGCACAAGGCATAATTTAGTGATAAAGGGATAGATCCAAGGCTGGGATAAATGTTGGGACATTGAGATTATTCAAACTTGGCATCTTTTTCTGACCAATAGGAAATGCTGAAGAGAAGGACACAGCAGAAATACTCTCTCCTCTCGATTCAAGCACTTTTGTGAAGTAGTTAAATACTGCCACCAAAATAGGGTTCAGAGCCCAGAGGTGGACATCTGACTCTCACATGGCAAGGGGAGGCAGAGGAATATTCCCCTTGGATTGTTTGCATTAAATATCCAGGAGGGAAAAAAAATCCCCTGACTTCAAGGGCTGTTAAGGTTTCCACTTCAAGCTTTGCACAATGCTTGGCTTGTAAGGTAATTGGAGCAACATCCCATCCTGAATGTTCTCTGCTTTGCTTCAGTTCCTCAGAGAGCTCTTTCCTTGTGTTGGGGCTCTCTCCTGATGCTCAGCTGAAAACAGCCTGGCTTTACTCCTGGTGCAACCAATGCAAAAGGTGGCATTTTTCTGCCTTGTTTTATTTTGTGCTACTGTCACCACAGTGGTGAAACATCCTCTGCATCAAACCAGCAGGAAAAAGCAATGTCTGACTCTGACTTGAGCTGGAAAGGAGCTGTGATGCCTGGATCTGCTTCTGCACACGCTGCTTTAGTATCTTCAGCTTTCTTTGCTTCACAGAATTTACCTCGAGCTGCTCCTGGGCAAAGGAGGACAGGTTTAGACTGTTTTAAGCTGCCTCTCTAAAAATAAACCGACTAAAGCACTCACCATGAGGGTCCTGCAGCTGCTGGGATTTCAAGGAAGAATTTGAAAGTTTGGCTCCACCTTCAGGGTCAAAAAGCCTCGTGCTGACACAATGGGAAACGCAATGGTGAGGGAGGATCCTATGGCAGGGACAGGCAGGCAGTGTTCCCAAACACACACTGCTATTTTTAAAGGAGAGCTGTCATATGAAACAGATGACTTAGTGCTGCAGTCTCAAACAGGAAGTGTGAATGTGTGTTCTGCTAGCTGGGCAAGCAGGAAGATTATATTAATTATTATTTTTGAAATGGAGAGACAGTGGGTGCAGGACATTCAGGCTGGAAAGGGTTGTTAGGAGAGAAGAGCAGCATCAAGTCAAGGCATGAATATCCTGGATGAAAAATAAAACAATCTCTAAATCTCAATTTTTCATGGCTATTCTATTTCCATTACAAACTCTGAAAACCTGATCAAATAAGCTTTCTGCTTCTCCCTGGCTGGCACACTGTACGAAGCCATCAGTGACTCGTGAGTTATTACAGAATTCTCTGATAACCCTGTGCTACCACCCCTGTGGAAGAGGACATGAATTTCATGCCACACCACCATGCAGTGCTGCCAACTCACACCCTGCACTACGAGTACCCAACTAGTTCACACTTCACTTGTTTCTCCAGACTCTGTAACAAAACCACTGGAAAGAAACTTAGTAAAGNTATTTTGGAGCTGGTTTTTTTTTTTTTTTTTTTTACCCTGATTGGTTATGGAGAGAGTCCTGAACACTCAGTGCAAGAAAAACAGAAATTCCTTATAAATACATAGAGAAACTTGTAAATAAACATCTTCAAACCCTGCCTTTTGGAAGACTTTTCATGATTTCTAAAAATTTAGCGCTGGCAAGATCAATTTTAAAAATCACTTCTGATCGGGGTATTTACCAGAAATTTCCCAAGAAACAGAGAGCATTAAAGCACAGGGCTTGTTTAGCTTGCTGTGTCCAATAACAACAATAATAAATATAATAATAGTTCTTGGGTAACATTTCATTAGAACTTAATAGTTAGGGTCAAGATTAGCTTAGCCTAATGAATGAGACTTAGAAGTGGAGTAGGTTTTTTTGGGTTGGTTTGAGATTTTATTTGTTTGCTATTTTTAAAGCCTTTGAAAAATCCTTTTAAAGGCTCTTCAGCAATGAATGCAAAGCCTGATTTATGATGCCCAATGGAAGAAGGAGGAAAAAATCTACCTTTTTTTTTCTTTTTTATTTTTAAATTTTTATTTTGTTTCATTACCTGCTGGGTCCTCAGTAACCCTCATTGTGATCAGTATTTCAAAGGTGTGACACTTTCATCCAAGCAGAAATCCTGGTTCCATATGGCATTTTGTGCAGCAGCAAGGATGCTTTGTGCTCCCTCACTTTTCACTTCCTCATATCAGTTCAGTTGCACCTTCATGGAGCTGTTACAACTCAACAAACCAGATCCCTAAATCAACTGAGGTGGGGAAAAAAAAAGCCAACACAGGTAAATGTTTTTTCTGCCTCTTTCTGCCCCTTCACATGTCTAAAATATCACCTAAAAGCTCCTCAGGTGTTTTCAGGAGGCTGATGTAAATGGATTTTTTGACCATAGACTTTAAATGCTTTGGGATTTTATCTGGAAAATACTACTTGCTGCCATAGTTCAGGCTGATTTGGCAAATATCCTTCAGCCTTATCATCAGCTCAGCCTTTAAAGGAGAAAAAAAAAAAAAACAATTAGAGACCATAATCTCTGCTTCCAGTAAGTGCCAAGAAATTCAAGTTTCATTCATCTTTTTACAGAACTAAACCACTGTTTCTTGGAATAAAGGAATTATGGTCCCCTCTCAAACTGACTTCTTGCATTTGCTGCCTGTGTAAGGATATCCAAATGTGATCAGCCTGAGTTTATTCAGGTAATGCCTCCTGGCTGAAGCAAGAGAGGGGGAAAAATACCTGTTAATAATAGCTATGTGTTTAACTTCTATTTTAACCTACTGGTAGAGTAATGCTTGGCTTAAAGGTCAAAAGTTTATCAGTTAGATTTATAAAAGTACTTCAGAGGGGAAGTTCTAATCAGTCATTGGATATATGCTCCTCTCCAAAGAGTTCCACAATTTTTCCATCTCTGCTACCTAGTAGCACAAAATAGTTTTTATTTCCTTCATTTATAAATGCCTCTCTCTCCCCACAGAGGAGATTTTGGCTGGTGGAATTGGTAGCCTCAGGGATTTGGAGCTACGAGATGCTATTTAAGCCAGATCCCACGTAATGAAAAATTACTCCCCATTTTGGGGGGTGTTGGCAGTTTTTTGTGATTTTCCTCCCTTGGTGCAGTTGCAGGTTGTAGCAGACAGCTCTAAAATGCCCATGGCAGGGAGCAGCTGCTCCCTAAGGCAGAGGGAGCCCGGAGCTGAGGGTGAAAAACCAGACAGCAGCACCAGGACCACCCTGGCCCTGATGGTGCCCTGCAGCACCCCAAAGGGAGGCCAACCCAGGGAGGGCACTGAGCTTCAGCCAAAAGTCCAAAATCCTCAGGCAAGTTCATGGTGATGAGGCAATCCAAGGTTAAGGCAGGAAGTCAAGGCTGGATGGGGTCTGGATAATCCTGTCCCTGCCAGGCTGGCCCATGGTGACAAAGCAGGGCCCAGGTCAGTCTGGGAGGTTTCTGGGTCCAGATCAGTGCAGTCCACGTCCAAACACAGCCAGGACTGGCAAAAGGCAGATATTCATCCAGCATAACCCAGGCTGAGGCTGGAGGACCAGGACTGGACACAAATGCAGGTGGTGTCCACAGCAGTGGCTGGCAAAGCCCCTCAGTGCCCTCAGGACTCTGTTTCTGCCTCCTGGTTATAAAGGGAGCAGAGAGAAGCTCAGACACCTGCAGCTCCCATCAAATCTAACATCCACGTTTTCCTTGGTTCATAGCCTAAAATGAAATTGTGCTTCAAAGAAAACCTTTCACCCCAGTTAGAAGCAGGACACTTTTGCAAACTGGAATACCAGTTATTCATTGCTATTTCCTTTCCAGAGGAGGAATATACACTGCTTTCATAGAAGGGAGTAACTAAATTAGACAATCCCTCCTTAGGATCTTTTAAGATCTGTCTGCTCTTGTGTGCAGGGCAGGCAGCAAGCTGAGGTCAGTGAAATCCAACGTGGTGCTGCCAAAATGCAGTAACCAAATAGACAAACTAGAATTTGTATCCCTGACAAGCATAACAGGCACTATTTAGGAAAGTGGCATGAAGCCTTCATGAATAGTTTGACTCTTAAGTCTTGGAAAATCCAGTTTCTTATTGAGTACTGCATCTTTTCTGATGATTGCCATCTTTTCTCCTGCTAAACCTCAGGAATCCATGCATTTATTTCCTTCAGGCTGTGCTATGGTGACTCTCACAGTCACCTGGACAGCAGCTATAAAGAACATGACTATTTGTGGTCCCCAGGTCTCTGTCAATTCAGTGTTTCCCAAACCAAGCTATGTAAAATCCCAGGATAAATTCCTGTGTGCCATCCATCTCTTCCTACAATCTGCTCAAGAAGTTCCAGCAGCTCCATTCCCTTGTTTTCTTTCTGAAGGATTCCAGCCCCTCAGTCTTGGAGGAGCTCTCTTCCATTTTGAATTTCTCCCACACTTTCTCTCGCTGCCACAAAACAAAACAACTGAGCCAAAAAAGCAGCGTAGCCTTAAATACACTCTGAATCTGGGAAGGAGAAATGCCAGAGAATCTGTGGAATACTGCTGTTGCTCCTGATCCTATATGGAAAGCAAAAACATATTTTTGTGATAGCTGACAGCAGATAGATTATGGATCTGCCTCCTGGGAAATATCTACATTGTGCCAAGGCTGAGATATTCAGTCTAGTCTCAACTAATTCTGGACATGGAAACAATATGATTGTGTCAGTAGGATGTTCCACACAGATAAATTAGCCTTTCCAGCTGACCCATCCCTGCTCCCATCGTGGCCTGGGACACGATGAGTTTCCATGACTGTCTTGCACAGCTTCCCACAGAAAGGAGGGCTCACAACGATGGCAGGCCCATGGGTAAAGCAAACCAGTCTCAGAAGTAAACTATGCCAAATTACACAAGGATTAAATCATGTGTTCTTGCTTCATTGCTAAAATCAACCTAATTTTATGCTGATTATTCCACTGGATTAGCCCTGATAGCAGCCCACACCTGATAAAGTGCAGGTGTTTGTGTCCATGGAAATTCTTGTGCAGTCACCCAGATCCCAAGGTCAGCTGGTATTTACATGTCTTTGTATCTTAAAACCCTTCACAATTTTTTTCTTCTACGAATTTGCCCTTGCTATTGCAATACGTATTCTGATTTTTCTTATTAAATCTAAATATTTCTGTGTTTTCTACATTTTCCTTTCTCTTTCTGGGAGCGCCTAATTATGGCAAAAAATACACTTTTTTCTGTTCTCCCCAGTTTAATGGGGAAGGAAAATTCAAATCATCTTCCCTTTTTCTTAAATTAGGATGTCTTGCCACAGCTACACACGGAGTCCTCAGCACCTCCCACCATGCACTTTAACCATTCCACTTCTGATTTGGGAAACACATCTTAGTTAAAACCTGAGAGGGAAATAGATTTTCTTTTTCACTTGAAATTCTGAATGGGGGAAAAAATTTGATTTTTCAATAGGTACCAGAGAAACCAAATTCCCCATAAAATTAAATCAACAATTGCATTGGGTGTTATTTTTTTTTTGGAGGGGTGGGCATTAAAAATGTTTAATTATAATTGCACCATCCCTGGAAGTGTTCAAGGCCAGGCTGGACTTGGCTCTGAGTAACCTGGGGTAGTGAAAGGTGTCCCTGCCCATGGATGATCTTTAAGGTCCCTTCCAACCCAAGCCATTCTGAAATTCTATGATCTGTGATTCTGTGGTTTTTTTTTTCCATGGGAAATAAAGCAAAAATAAAAGCTGGTTTAAAACGGAAACCACACTCTGCTGCTCCTGAAAGACTGACAGGAGAATATTCCCGTGGAAGTGTTCTATTCTGATTTTTCAACACGGTGTTTTATCAACTTGACATATTTCCATGCTACAATTTTCTTTTGACAGGTTGACATTTCCTCATGGGAAATTCCATAGGAATGTTTCTGATGGGCTCTTTCAGATGATCTGCAGTTCTAAAAGTAAAGGCACAATTTGTGGGATGCTGAAGAGAGTTATAATAATTCTGAGGGGGGGAGTTGGGAGCAGACTGATCATCGCACTTTGCGTTCTGCCTTAATGAATCCATAAACAAATTACAGGGCTTAAAGCAGCAGCTGACCTGGTGCCTCTTTATCATGAGAGCACAGATGCTTTACAAAATCCTTAATGTGAGACTTAATGCCTTGGCTCTTAAGAAGCATTCCCTCATTAACTGCTTAAGTCTCCATATTTAAGCCCAGACATTCAGAGAAGGCAGAATTTACCAGCAGTGTAAAATACACTGACTGAGAGGCATTTATTCCTTGAAAACAAATGAGCAGGATTGGGACTCAGCTTTTAAGCAGAGCTTCCCCACTGAGGCTGATGAGAATTCCTGCCTTTTTTTGCATGCAGTGAGGGCCAGATCTGGCTCAGTAGTTCAAGCATTTTAAAATTCTGAAGCCATATTCTCACTGGCTATGAAAGTAGAATAATTCCAGCAAACTTGGCTTGCTTCAGCAATGGCACATTATCTCTCTTCTGCTTTAGATAATGTTCACACAAATTTTTGTCATTATTTAAAAAAAAAAAACAGAAACAACTTGTGTGCTTTTTTGTCCTCTACAAAATTACTGTTTGTGCTATTGCTTGTACTGACAACCTGTCTTCAGCCATTGAACTTTTAACTCGGATGCAGGAACCTGGCAGTCATTATCTCCTCAATTCTGAGACAACCAGAATCATTGATCTTCAACCCTGAGCTATCAGAGAAGGACAGGACAGTCCCTTAGCCAATGGACTACAGAAGGGCATGGCAAATACAAAAACAAGGGGATGTTTGCTAGGTTACCCTATTTTCATTTCATTCTGTGGCTTTAAAATGGACTCTATTGCAAACACCATGGTGTCTGAAGGACTAGGAGCCTGAAAGGTTTGGAGAAGGTGGTCAGGGAACATTTGCTTGCTGTTTCCTGCCACTGAAGGACTATGATTTGTAAAAACTATCAAGGGTCACTGCTTGAGCTGTGAAACTGCTGTGCTCGCACAGACCTGTTCAGGAATCTGCATTTTGTGTTCATTGCAGACAATTTGGTTTCATAAGCATTTATTTCTCCCAGCTGAGCAGCCAGGTACATAATTTCAGATTTCAGGGAGGATGTGTTTGCCACTGGGGGTTTGTGCCACTGAGATGAGCCGAGCAGATCTGCTCGAAGGATCAATCTGAGATACAAACATTTACTAAACACTTTCACCCTGATTGATTTTCCATGGCTGTTTCCTGAAGCTCTTGGAAAGTTTATCAGCATGTTTGTCATTGAAGTTTCCACTAACTTAAGTCACCACTGCCTGTTGCTACATGAAATTAATCCAGACCTATTCACCTGACTGCAGACCTATTAATAACATTCTTTGCATGCTTCAGTAATCACAGACAAGCCATACATCTAAAAAGTGCTTTGGAACTACTGTCAAGCTCCTTTTTAAACCTCATTAAGATTGGATTACTTGGTTACATTAATACTGGTGGCATTATGCCAGTGGTCCTGACTCACATTAGTTATCGCAACACATTGGCTCTAAGAATACAGGAATGGCAAATTCAAAGGTGAGACTGAAAGAGAAAGAATCACAGAACACTTTGGGTTGGAAGTGACTTTTTAAAGGTCTTCTGGTATAACCTCCCTGCAATAAGCAGGAGCATCTTCATCCACATCAAGCTGCTCAGTGCCCAGTCCAACATGACATTGAAAACTCCCACAGATGGATCATTTGTGCCACTGTTTTGCCACTCTCATACAATAGCTCTTTCTTATATCTAATCAAAATCAACCCTTCTTCAGCTTAAAGCTGTTAGCCCTTGTCCTGTCACTTCATACCATTGTAAAAAGCCCTTTTCCAGCTCTCTTACAGCCTTTTTAGGTACTGGAAAGTGCTCTGACATCTCCCTTGATCTGGCTCTTCTCCAGGCTGAAAGAAAAGCAAGAATTGGTCCCTATGGCCCTTTTAGTGTCACAGTGTTGTCCATAGGTCAGATGAAGTGAGGAGCCAATATCCTGTGCTTTCAGCATTCAATTTTTGTGTAGCAAAGGCACACAGAGCTGCCATTAGTTCTCCTCCAATAAATTCAGTAGCTGGTGCACACACCATGCAGTGCAAGGGAGCTTCGTGCCTGCCATCCAAGCACAAAAATATGGTTTGTGGATATAAACACCACACATTCCATGCTTTGCAAACTGATGCTGAATTTCATGGTAACAACAGAAGAACTTTTTTTCTTTCCAACTTTGTAAGTAGGGAAAGCAAAGGAGACTTAGTTCAAAACACAACATGTCAGCAGTGGAATATGTGAGATTTGAATTCCTGGCTCTCGTGCCCTTGATATTAAACCAAAGTGATCTTTCCTTCATTTTATGTTTTGGGGTTATTTTTCTGAATCCAAGAATCAAGATACCTGCTGCTTTATTAGTTTCTGATGATTATGGGAACTGCATGTTCTAGAAAGTCTCATAGTGTAAGTCATGTTTTATGGGAAGACAAAGGTGAGGGGAGGATGGCAATCAGTGGGCTTCGTACACAGAGAGACTGACATAGTGTGAGAATGCAGAGTATTCTACACTAATCTTTGGAAAAACTGATATAATCTACAATTTGCATTTTGTCAAATCACCTGTCCAAATCATTACAATCATAGAATCATTTAAATTAGAAAAGACCTCTAGGAACATCAAGTCCAGCCTCTAACTCAGCACTGCCAACTCATAGGCTTATGAACAAAGGGAGGAGAAATGGACATTCCTAAATATTCCTCTGAGTCCCCCTGGATATCAGTGAGGAGAAATTCTGTCAAAAATGAGCCCTTTTTGAAGCCAGCACCACAGGGCTAGAGGAACTGCTGGGAGGGCTCCTCTGCTACA
>VZUA01062068.1:12670-27859 GCA_013401035.1 Horornis vulcanius | reverse complement strand
ATATATATATGTGTGTGTATATAAATATGACTGTTTCAGTTCAATAAATGGCTTATTTGCCTGTGCCCTGCTCACATAGCAGTAAAAGTATGTTGTCACTTACTGTTGGATTTGCCATGCCCTCAGTTCATCTCTTTTACTTATTTTTTACTTATTCCTTACTTATGAAAAAAATATGAAATGGTGTGGAAATAAGACTAACATTTGCTTAAATATAAATATATTTTTATTGTCTGGTTCTGTATGTGCACCAATAGGAATTTCTCTTACTAGTGCTGTGAATCCCTGGTCACATATCCATATAAAATGTTTAACAGAGCCCTGGGAAAAGATTACATGTGTGTTATAATCCAGTAATTATAATTATGTTACAGTAATGTTATGACTTGTGGCCTGTAAACTAAATTGATTGCCTGAGTTAAAGCCTCCAAAAATCATACTGGTGACTCATATTCCAGTGTTTTCTTTCCTATCAGTTCCTGGTTTGAAACACATGACTGATAATAACAACTGTTCTCCTATTGAGAAATTATTCAATTTAGAGGTTATTGATTAGAGCTCTTCAAGCTGAACTAAGGTTTTGTTCCGCAGAGCAAAATGGTTCTGGCATCTACATGGCAGTGTTCATTCCACTTCGCTTGTACTTTCCTTTGCTGACACCTGCACACCCCATCTTGTCCCAGCTGTGAAGGCCTTGCTTTTCCCAACACAGTGGCCTAGTTGGGTAACTCTGGTGTTGACATGCTCTTGAATATCTGCTTGATGAGTTTTTCTGTCCCTTTAAGCACTCTGCATGTGCTGGGGTGTATCTTGATGTGTGGAGCCTTCTAAAATGTTAATGCTGGAAATGTTTACTATTTGTAGCTTTAAAAAGAAAAAAAAAAAAAGAAAGTCTTTACAGATCTCACCAGTACTTTACAGATTTTATACATTTGTTCTTACAGTTTAGTAGCACAGGAAATAAATTAATCCCCTGTGGGCAACAGAATGTTTATTAGCTAGTGGATTCATATAGTGTTTAAACTACAGCTTTTGTTATACATTTGAAGTATATTGATACTTATATGCGACTGAAAAATTACTTAGTGAATAATAAAGGGTTTTATTTTCTTTAGTGACTGTCAGAGGTACATAGTGATTGGGGACATTGCTCTTGAAATGCTTGAAAAGAAATATGCAGGGCTTCCAAGTCTGTACTTGGAAATACCATCCTTCAAAGAACAAAGTGATGTCTTCAGAAGCACCTTTGGGCTGCTGTCCTTAAGTGAATATCTTTTGTTAATGCTTTTTGGTTGTTCAGTTTATAGTTATGCACCATCTTGCCGTGGCAATTAAATGCATTTTTGGCTTTAAAAACCCCCATAAATTGGAGTGGGTGCTTTTGTCCTAGCCCAAAAAAATTACAAAGTTTGTTTACTACTTTTCAAACTTACTGATCTTTGTGGCTAGATTGGGCCAGTACATCAAGTGTGAATGTGTGTTAGCTGTGGAATCTGTGTCTGTGTCTTACTTTCTGGGTAAACTCAGGAAAAAGAAAATTGCTGATCGTGGTTCTTATGTTATTTCTTACAAAGAGCTTATAGCTCTTTTGGACTGCAGCATATTCCATCTCCTTTCACTCTGCTTGTGTGGCTCTAAGAGACCAGAAGGGAAAGTTCCTGTTCATTTGCTGCCTGTATGTCTCTGAATGTGCAGCTGAATGATGAGTTGTGCTTCATCCTGAGAACTTCGAAATTAGAGAATTGCAAATATGTCTTATTTCAAATTTACATTTTCCAACTCCTATGCTTGCTGAAGAATTTGCTTAAAAAAATATAAAAATTATTAACCAGCTGCTGATTAGGATGCTGGGCTGAATTCTGACATCTAGTGAATTGAGAGTTAATGTCAAAATGGGCATTCTGTTTTAAGAGACTAGTAATTGCTTTAGTTTTTGTGGACACTTGGGTTTGCCAAGGTCAGCTGGCTTTCTCAGATTCTTGGGTCTGCAGGATTTAACTCTCATACCTTATTTGTGTCTGTTTTGAATAAATTGTTCTTGAAAGAGCAAGTCATGGCAGGGGGAGAAGTGCCTTTTCTCCAGGCAGCAATATCGTTAGACATCCCTATTGGGAAGCAGGGATGAAGTTATTCTAGATATGACCAATATGCCCAACAAGGTCACTGCTACGTATCCTTGTTCAATCACACTTTCTTGGTGAAGTTAAAGCATGTGTAGATGTAGTCCTAAAAATGCAGGCTTTGCACCTTTGACTAAGTCTGTGCTTGGGCTTTAGTCAAAACCTTTTGTGCCAAACAAAATGTAGCAAGTTGGATGCTATTGGTGGTGTTTGATCAGTCTAACGTATCTGTTCTTTTCAAGATAGTCCTGTTCTTGCTTCAGTTATTAATGATTTTAGTGATGCTTTGTCTACCATTTTTCAGTTGTTTCTCATCAAAGAATGCCTTAGGCATTCCCCATGTGTGGATATCTCAATCCAGCTTCTGTAAGAAGTGCAAAATTTTTGTGATGAAACATTCAATTTTCTCCCCAAGCCTCACTGATTAACTAGAAAGTTCTGATATTGCTGTTAATATTCCTTCCTTGTTTAGTCTGCTGAGGGGCTTTTTTTCCTCTTGCGTTTCATTGAAAAAAGGCTCCAAACTTGCATTTCATACAGTGTTCTGATCCTACATTTGCATGTTGAATATTCTTTAAATGAAGATTATGGCCTGGGCTTGAAGCTCTAGGGTTAGCTTATTTGAAATGCTTCTAGTGCTTCTGAACATTTTTACAAAGCCTTTTGGTTTACATTTACTACATAGATATAACAGAGCATGATAGGAAGTCAGTGGTTTTCTTAGACAGGCTAGCAGCCTTAATAACTGATAGCTCAGGGATCCAGCTTTGAATATGCCTCACTTCCCATGCTGAGTGCTTCTTCATAGATCTGTTTCGAGACAGACTGGGGCCAGCATGTTTTACATGCCTTCAGCTGATCCAAGTAACCACTCCTTGCTCTCTTGCACAGCCTGAATTCCCCAGTTTTCTCTTCTAACATTCCCCCAACCTGATACTGCCATGGAGTTATCAAAGTGCCACTCTCTACAACTCCCTGAAAGGAGGTTGTAGCCAGGTCAGTCTCTTCTCCGAGGCAACCAGTGACAGGACAAGAGGAAATGGTCTCAAGCTGCTAGGGGAGGGTTAGGTTGGACATTAGGAGGAATTTCTTCACAGAGAGGGTGATTAGACATTGGAATGGGCTGTCCAGGGAGGTGGTGGAGTCACGGTCCCTGGAGGTGTTTAAGGAAAGGCTGCACGTGTCACTCGGTGCCATGGGTGACCTGGTGGTGTTCAATGGTAGGTTGGACTCAATGACTTCAGAGGTCTTTTCCAACCTAAATGATTCTGTGATTCTGTAATTTCTTCATGGTTTGTTCTTACCATTTCTTAAGTTGGAGGCAAAAGCTCTGCTGATATTTGGAGATAAATCCACAGACAGACTTTGGGAATTATGTGGGATTGTGTGTGTAGCTCTTCCTGGAATCAAGGGAATTCTGAATAGCGATTCTGAAACCTGAATGCACTCAAATGTGGAGGTACTGGTGCACTCCTTACCTGGGCCTCCTGTGGCCAGTGCAATCTCCTGTTGAGATGGGCAGTGGGGTTGTCCACATCTGGAGGTTTTAAACACAGTTCCTGGCTTCCCCTCGGTCTGCAGACTGCTTGATGTGAGGATATGCTTTGTTCCTCAAATCAAAGGAAACTTGTGCAGAAAATGTGATACCAAATTGAGCTTCCTTTAGGTTTTGTTTCTCAATTTTGCTACTTAAAATGAGAGGCATATTTGAGCCCTCAAATTTTCCTGCTTGCATACAACTGTAGGTAATTGTATGTATTCAAGTTACCTTGAATAAATTTATCTAAAAGCTCTGGTTTAGTCCATTGTCACCCCACACACAGATTTATGTATGTAGATGCCTGTTCAAGGCCATGAAAATGTGTTGTCTCCCAGTTCAATGCTAATTCCCAGTTTAGGTTGCAAATCAAAATGGAAAGAGCAGTGTTAACTTCTTTTTTGGTGCATTGCCAGTGAGAGCTCTGCATCAGCATTTCATGGTCCAACGTTTTCAATGTTTTTTCTTTCCCCCCTTCCCCTATGTGTGAAATTTCAGCAGATTGTTATGCAAAGCAGTTTTGTGTCTCAGTGTGACTGGGGAGACAGCTGTTCGGCCTAATGAGGAGTGCGAGCACCACAGCATTTCTGGTGATTGAGACCCACGGAGGGAGCAGGATGTTGGAGGCCAGGCAGTGGTGTGTGGTGAGGAAGTGCCACGCTGTCAGCTGGAAGTACACGCTCGGCTGCTCCCTATGACAAGATAAATGAGTTTTGCTGGGGTTTGGCGGAGGCTGAAGCTTTTTTGGAGAATAGTTGTAGCACACCAAACTCCCTGTGGGACCCACAGTTTGAAGTGTCATAAGAGTGCTTCCTCTTTGCTTGTTTCTTTCTTTTTTTTTCTTTAATGTCCTACAATACCTGTCATCTTTTTGAGTTATTAAAAATCTAATGTCTTCTAGCATTCAATTAACATGGGGGGCTGATGATCTTTTGTTGACACTTTTTATTAATTTAGCCAAAGGGATGTTAACCAGAGTTTTATCTGGGTTAGAACAAACTGAAGACTAATACAAACAAAAATTAAGTCTAGCCACATGAAAATAGAGGAAAAAGGCTTTTAATTTTTGTGATATGGATGGGGTTATGGAGGCAATACTTTTGAAAGGTTATTTGTTTACTGGCTGCTTCTGTTAACTTCTTTCTTCCCACAGACTTTGCATCCCTTTCTTTCTTCTCACCATTCTGCTTTAGTTGGGCTGATATCCTGGTTTAGTTTATAAGTAGGAAGTGGCCTTTCTTCTTGTTACTATTTTATTTTAATTTAAAAAAAAACAAACACAAAACCCAGAAAAAAATTGCTGAGATGCATCTGTCATATTAAGAGATGCCAGAGCTGGAGCATCAGAGGAGACAGAATGTAATTTGTCCTGCATAAGAACTATGAGTGCAGCACTTGCTCATGTTTTAAGTCAGTACTGTTGAGCATATCTCTGAATTTATATGCATATGATTTTTTAAAATAAGAACTCATTACATTCCACTTTAAAATAAAAAAGAACCAAACCCAAAAAACCACTTTGTCTTTACTCAGATGACTGAAGTGCTGGTAACCCTCCCCAGAGTTGTCAGGTTTGTGAGAATAATCCTGTTTTGGCCTTTTAGATTTGTTGTTAAGTTACTTAAAACTTCAAGCCTTGCAATCCTGTTTTGAGAATGAGATATCTTTGAGAATTGAATTGAGTGTTTCCCTCAGAAGAGTCATGCTTCATTTTGTAAAAGCACAGGGAATGTTGTGCAGACATCCATATACTGTTTAGTTTGGAAGTGGGGCCAAAATTCTTGGTCGTAAACACTGGGTTCCGTAAGAAGTGCTTTTATATTTTAGCCATTAAATTCAAAGCTCCTTATGTAAAAGATTGTTTTCATAGTCCCATGTGTTTGCAAATAGTGCACATCCCAGCCTGCAGAGCCTTGCAGGGCTGAGCTGAGGGTGAATGGAGGGTTAAGACTGCTAAGTATCTTTAAAGTTGTCACTAAAAACAGTTCAGCAGCTTTCGCTTTGCCTTTCTATCTCTTGCCCTATTTCCAGAGTGCTACAGCAGAATTTAATTGCATTTTTATTTTACAAACTTTTGCTTGCTATATCCAGTAATATCTGAATGGTTAAGCTGAAAAGGGTAAGTTAAGCTGGAAAGGATTTTGTTATCTTTTGAGAGTCTTTGGAGGAGCAGGAAGGATTGTGCTAACCTGGGGTTGGCATTCTGTTTTCCTGGCAATAGTTTTCAATGTTTTCATTTTAAAATGTTAAATCTAAGGATTAGAGAACCTTATGTGGTCAAAGAGACTTAACCATGTTTGAAAGTGATAAATGATAAAGCAAAACCAATATGAGATCAAAGAAGCTGGAAAACTCTTTAAAGTTTTGAAAAAAAGCACCCAAAGTGGAGGGTTATTTCAAGACAGTTTCACAACATATTCCAACTGTAGTTGGAATAAAATGTATGATGGGAAAACAGATCAGATTTGTTTGTTGGCATCAGAATACTAAAGTGCAGTATATTCACTCACCTGGAGATTTTCTGTGACTTGAATTCTTTACATTGTTGTGTGCTAGGAAGTCCCCCAAGGTGTATGGAAATTATGGAGATTGAATAGAGAATTTTAAACTTAAAAACATTGGTTCAAGTGTGTTGCAGCAGTAGAGAGATTAGTGAAAGCCTGATTTTTTTTTTTCTGAGCTTCTTTATGTAAAGACCCTAGTGAGAAGCGCAGATATTGGGAAATTTAAAGGAGTTTGGGCTGGTAGGAGACAAGTTTGGTGGTAAGAACATGCCAGCTGTACTGTGTAGCAGCTTCACTGCATGAGTAAGTTTTCTTCCCAAATAAGAAGGTGCCTGATGAAAGAGACTCAGCACTTGTGGCCTTCATGTATGTTACAACTTTTTGACTTTTTGTTCATGAAGTCCAGAAGATTAGTCGAAGACCTCTTGGTTCTTTCTGTAATCATCTCCCTGATGGCTTAGCTGCACTCTAATAATGTGTTAGGAAACTTGGTATCATGAATAAAGTGGGCCTTCATCCTAATTAAAACTTAATTTGGTGTCAATTTAAATTAAGAGGCTTGCATAAACTGGTCCATTGTGACCTGGCTTGTGCTAATCTTAATCAGCAGCTTGGATAGGACATGAATTCAAATTTCTGCAGAACAACTAAAGTGACAGTAACAACTGACAAGTTAAATTAAAATTACTAAATTCTGAGAAATTGATGTGCATGACCCAAGTTACAAGATAGGTCATTAAATCAAATCTGTAGAAACAGAATAGAGAAGCCTTCCCTAATGATTATAAGGAGAGACAAAAATACTTTGTTAGTACATTATGTGGGCAGAAAATAACTGGCTTTGAGTTGGGAATTTGCACAATTATGATAAAAATTGCAGTACAAAAGCTTTTAATTGGTTAATATGAAATAAAGGTAAAATATTTAAAAATAATCATAGAATCATCATGAAAATTGTTTGTTTGAGCCTAGTACATTGATGATATACTGTTGTCTGAAGCTGTAAAATACAAAGATAGTAAAATTCTAAAATAAAATCCTTTATAAAATATCTTCTGGAACTAATATGTTGCACTTTCAATTGCTAGAAATATTCTCATGGGTCTTTCACTGACTGCCCTTGTGCATTTCTAGGCATTGTAGGTAAAATTTATACTGTATACTTGGGCTTCTTATTGCTATTCCATTTCTTATCTGACTCTGACTTTATCTGCTTGTAAAACAGGACTAGAAATCACAGCTAGAGACTGTTAGATTGCTGTACTATTGGTAGTGGAGCTATACTGGAGACTCTGTGTGTGGATTACAGCATGTTTGTGTGTGTACAGGAGAGCTTTAACTACATCTCAGGTGTTTGGGACCTCCTCAGTATCTGTGCAGTGAATGAAAATGTCTAGGGTAGTTCTACAGAAATCTTTGCTTGGTTACTGATCTCAAATCACTTAAGAAGATTTGTGCTCTATGCTATGAATTACTTTGGGGTTGTGTGATAAACCTGCTGGCCATTAGTGCAGAACTTCAAGCTGAATTCAGGTTTCAAGATGGGGCCCTTTTAGCTTGTGTCAGAATCAGTGGAATATGGAAGATGCCTCCCATGTGAGGGAGCTTTAGGGCTGTAGGGCTGCTTCTCTTAGCACTTGGGCCAGTCAAGCCCTGTTCACCTTAAGTGTCATAGCTTCTTGTAAGAATATTTTTTTATTCAAAAATAACTGCTTGAAATTTTAAAATTTCAGATTACTCTGCTAAAAAAAAAAAAAAAAGGCAAGCTACATATGCTAAATGAAGTGCAGGAACAAAACATAAAACTTTAATTCAGATGCTAGTTTGATAAAGAAATTTAGAGTTTGACATCTTTGTCTTTACTCCTGATTGTTTAGCACTGTGACATCTGCAGTTTTCACTGTGGGAGACAATGTTGTTTCTGGTAGTGATGACCGCACAGTAAAAGTCTGGGATTTGAAAAACATGAGGTCTCCTATTGCAACGATCCGCACAGATTCTGCAGTCAACAGGTAAGCAGATCTCTGAGTTACTGCTTTGCTTAATTCATGCTTTCTTAACGAATTCATAATTTTTTTTCACATGTGGCAATGGTTTAAAGCTGTGCCACAGAGGTTTAGACTGGGCATTTCTTTCCTGAGAGGGTGGTCAGATCCTGGAACAGGCTTCCTAGAGAGGTGGTTGATACCCCAGGCCTTCCAGTATTTAAGAAGTATTTGGACAATGCCCTTAATAACATGCTTTAAACTTTGGTCAGGCCTGAATTGGTCAGGTAGTTGGACTGGATGATTGTTACAGATACCTTTCTACTGAAATAGTCTATTCTATTAATTCACTGAATATACATTTATTTTTTGTCCCTGAAATTAAACTTGTGGTTTATAAGAATTTGAAAAAAGTCTGAAATGGTTTTATAAAGTGCAGATGTGATCAACATTAATTTTTAGTAAGTATATTGCTTTTAAGAAATTTTCTATAAGAAAATGCAGATGTTAAGGCTATTTGAGGCTCTAGTACAATAGAAAATACCTTGATGGTTCAATTTTTTTTTTTTTTTTTTCTATTTGTGAATTCTAGCCAGGAAAAATTCACCTGCGTCCCTTCCTGTGAACTTAAATTTGTGCTGTCAGTTTCTATTTGCCAGGCTCGTTGTTTCCTGACAGCCTCCTTTTGTCCCTTCTCTGCAGGATTAGCGTGTGTGTTGGCCAGAGGATCATCGCCCTTCCCCACGACAACCGGCAGGTTCGATTGTTCGACATGTCAGGGGTGCGCCTGGCGCGGCTCCCTCGCAGCAACAGACAGGTACCTGCAGAGCTGCACCTTCAGTGTGTCTGTCCTTCCTCAGGAAAGCTTAAAAGTGGCATTTGGTCTCTCTAGCTTAAAGCTGAGCAAATGCTGAACTGCACTGGTCTGAATAAATACGTTGTTAATTATTCAAAATAACCAACGTGCCAATATGAAACGTATTAAACTTTTTTATTGGAGTTGGAAATGGTGTTTCAAGTGAATTTCATCATGATTTTTCCCCTTACTGAAGTGAAGCACATGTCTGCCTTCTCTGTGAAATGAAAAAAGTGTGTAAGAGCATTTCAGATGTTTTTTAATGTCTTGATGTGAATTGTGTCAGAAAAATGGGTTACTATGAGGTTTAATGATGATTTTCTCGTGGTGGGGCTTTTTTTGGTTTTGTTTCTTTTTGTTGTTGTTATTTCTAATTACACAGTGTCTAATTGGTTTATATATTCCAAGCTGCATGGGGGTCTAAGTAATCTGGTGTAGTGGAAAGTGTCCCTGCCCATGGCAGGAAGGTTGGAACCACATGATCTTTAGGGTCCCTTCCAACCCAAACCATTCTGTGATTCTATGACATAGAAACACAGAGTGAAAAAGTGAGGGTCAGTTTCATGAGCTTACCTTGTATGATTTGGTGATAAATTTTAGGTTTCTTTTCTTCTGTGCTTATTCAAATACATTCTAGATACATCCTACCATGTAATAAACCATCTTTGCCACAGCCATCAAGTTTTTTGCAATTATGGCACTATTTGGCATGGCAAGCATCACTAATGGAGCAAATCAGACTAAGTGAAATTAGTTGGATTATGTCACACAAATAGGCCTTTTTTGGGGTTGATTCAGCAGTTCTTGGTGGAATTTAGGAAGGAGTTCTAAGACTTAATTAATCTCTTTTAGATTTTTCTTCTAATTTAGGTAGGTTTTTTAATTTATTGTAGTCTTGAGGGTTTTTTTTTGTGTGTGTGTGTGTTTTTTTTTTTCTTAGTAGTTCCATTCAGGATGACACTACTAAAATCATGACTTTGTTTTCTTTTTTAACTTGAATATTGGACAGAACCAGATTTTGGACATTTTTGTTGCTATTGAATTATTTTCTTCAGTATGAGATTTTTCCTGCTGCAGTATTATCCCTCCTGAATTATAAGCGATATGGACACTTAGTCTTGCAGGCTTGTTACAAAGTAGATGCCAGCAAGTAGTTCCTTATTTTAAGACTGCTTTTATAAATAAAAATGCTAAAGTCAAAATTTGATTTGCTTCTGCAAAGAAAATGTAACTAGATAGCAAACAGACCTTGGAAAACTCAAAAGTTTTGATGCATCTTTTTGTACGCACCTGTCCCTATGGATGCAGTGCTGGTGCTAAGGAGTCACACCATTATGAAAACGTATGCCTTGCAGATGGAGGTCACAATGACCTTTAGGATTCTCAAGGGCTTTTTGCAAAGAATAGGCTGAGGATTGGCAGGGTTGCATTTTGAGTTGCAGTGAGCTGCTGCCCCAGCAGTTCCCAAATCCGTGTCAGTAACGGTGCTGTCTCTCGCGCTGTGGCAGGGGCACAGGAGGATGGTTTGCTGCTCTGCCTGGTGTGAGGACCATCCCATCTGTAACCTCTTCACGTGTGGGTTTGACCGTCAGGCCATCGGCTGGAACATCAACATCCCTGCTTTGCTACAAGAGAAGTGAAATGCTGAGGGAGTCTCTGAGTTTGTGTTACCGTGGACTTCTACGCCTGGGCAGACTTTTCTGAACACTCGTCTGCTGTCGCTGTAAAAGCTCTTCCGTGAGGGGAGACTTTGGCAAATGTTGTTCTTGTTACCACATTGTGCACAGTTTGCATGGGTTGTACAGAGAAATGTGATTTTTTAAAAATTAGTTTGTCTTGTGTATGAACTTTTATATTTTGGCATCCACTGGTCAATATGTTCACTGTTGCGTAGAGCACATAAATGTTCATAAGTTATTTAGCATTTAATAGTTACACAGTAGGGCATTACATTTGTGACTTAAATGTGAAACTTATGTAATTACTGTAGAGAGTGTATACAGTCTGTTATGTTTTTCCATGACTCTACATATCTGCCTTGTGTTAAAAGGAATCTGCAGGGCTAAAATTTTGAAATGAAGTGTGAATTTCACTAGTTGTATGATTGTAAACATTTTCCTGTTTGCATCTGATTTGAATACTTTTTTTAGTGCTGCCATATAGTGCAACTTCAACTCCATTTTTACTCTGGTCACTAGAGAAATAGTAGATTTGAGAAGGAAAATGCAAGCAACTTGTAGTGAGTATAGACTGCCAGGTTTATTTGTTATCTTTTTTGTACTTTTTATTTTGAAAAAAGAAAAAAGGTTCATTCTGCCCTTCTTATATAAAGTGATTCTGAAAGCTCATCACATTTCATATTAGCAAAAATCCAGAATATTATGATTCTAATCACTGAAACGTAGTCAAGCAAATTCTGAAGCACTTTAGTTTATAGCTATTGTTATAAACCATTTATGAAAGTTTGACTTTACCAGGGAATGTGAGCTAACCTTTGTAAGAAGGATTAATTCTTTTTGGTGATCTGCCCAGAAAGGAAATAGTTTATTTGGGTGTTGATGATTTTGTTTATGTACCTACAGTGAGCATACTTTTAATTGTGTTCACTTCCCATATTTTTGTTTTGAGCCAGCAATACAAAGTAAATGAGTTCTACCTCAAAAATGAATGTCAGTCAAGATGCATCAAATCTCTCTGTAGCCTAGAAAAAAGCACTTTTGGTCTCTGGCTGAAGTACTGTCTCTGACAGGAGAGGAAAGACAATCATCCTACATGTGATCCTTTATGTAGTTAACATGTAAAGCTAGTGGAGCAATACTCTAAGTCAACATCATCTGTCACCATTCTGTTCTCAGCTGTGACAGGGGTGCTGCAGTCCCTGTCCTGTTTCAGAAGGGGGTAATTAGCATAGCTCTCCTTTCTCCCAAATGATCTTACTCTGGTTTTGCTCCTCACTGTGTTTAGCTGTTTTTGCACTGGCAGTGGGGTGTTGCTCTGCAGCTGTTCCTATCAGTAAATGCATGTGGCAGCTGGTGTCTTGGAAAGAATGGAAAGGCTGCTTCAGACAGACACTTGTTTTTTGGCTAAAGGGAGGTGCTGCCCCTGACTGTCTAACATATCACAGTATAAGATGAGGGGTGGGGTTAAGGAAGGGTGTACTCTGACAGTGGGAATCTTGGGGTTCATGGGTCTGTTGGCAGAAGTATTAGGAGCTTTTTATCTCATCATCATGATTCTGTGCAACTACAGCTGTGCTCATGTCCTCTACAGCACTGTTTATAATAACATTGAGACATGTGTTAGCTGGTTCTCCTGTTAACTAACGTTTGTGTGGCATGGGAGTACAGTGGGATGGGATAATGAATGCATCAGTGAGGATCAGAAGGAAAACAGGGGTCCTAAACACAGTTTTGGACTGCAACATTAAGGAAACTCAAAGTATTTAATGAAGAATATATGTAGTGTCTTTATAATACACGTCATCAGAGTAGTTTGATCCCTTGTTTTTTTTCTGTTGTGGGGTTTGGGATTTTTTCTTGAGATACAAGATGGACAACTGTGTTGAAGTAATCTTAAATACTAAAACTAGTGAGGTTGCAGAAAGCAGCTGCAGAGTTTTAAGTCTTCTGGTGGTAAGAGTTAAATGATGGTGGCAATGTTTATTTAATTTTTTTTTTCTCCTGGGTTTTTTACTCTGGGTTAAAGCTATTTGATGTTGGGTTACACGTTTTATTCCTTAAAAAAACAAGACTCACTTTCTTTTAGTTGGTTACAGTGAGAACTTTACAAAGGTTTATGCTGTTTTTAAAAAAAGAGAAAAATAAGTATAAGCAGTATAAGCAGTTTCTCCGGCATGGCCTGCATGTAGGATGCATCTGGAGCAATGGCTCTCCTTTATTACCTGAGGCAGAGGAGAGGGTCACTGGTTTTGGTCCTGCTAAACTAAAGTGTCTAAGCTTCTCTCATACATATGTAATACAGAACCACTGGACTCTATGCAGTTTAATCATCATTGCTGCAAACTTTTTATATCACCAGAGGGACCATCCTCTGGCACCAAGAATGGGTGATTACATGGTTTCATTTTGAAAAGAATCAACCAAACAAGGTGCTAGAGCCACGTTCTTATGAGCAGGCTAATACTTAAATCAGCTGAACACAACTATCACTTAGTTTAGTTTTCTGTACTGTAATGAAGGGTAAGCCAAACTGCCATTCCCCTTGAAGCAAAACGTATGAGCAGGGGTAGTGAATAATACTACATTGACTAAATATGTGGAAAACATTTCATGGCTCTAAATGTTCTAAAGAGTGTTTTTTCAGCACTGAACAATGTGCAGCATTTCATTAAATGGAGGAGAGTTGCAGTTACAGTTTCAGTATTGTGCAGAATTTCACAGAAAACTCATCACCAGGCAAAACCAAGCTTCTGTGTCTTTCTCTCAAGCAATGCACATCAATTTTCACAATGTTTGTGTATACTTTACAATCAGAAAGATCTGGAATAAAACATGTTATTTGTTGCCTAATTCTGTGAAAACTACCTTTTTGGGAAAAGAATTTATAAGTTATGTGGAACCACTTTTTAATCTTCTGCTAATTTGTTTTTAGATGTAAACTGTTTTTCTTCATTACAATTCAAAATGCATTAAAACATTCAACAATTTTTTTTTCAATTTGCTGTTCTTCTGTGTTGAATTAAGGTTGCTGTTAATGTTAATGTTTCAATGTTTTTGTAGTCGAAGGATCTTCCTATTCACTTTCTACTCTTTTCTACTCAAAAAGTTTGTTTCTAAGGCATTGATGAGGACTGTTTGGAAGAGAAGGCCAAGTTTATTAGAGTAGATCTTCTGTAGAACTAATGGNTGTATGGAAAAAAATTGTAATTGCATCTTCTTTTGCAGGTTATGCAAAAGTTTCCGTGTGACTTTTCACCCCACTTCAAAAACTGACATTTCAAAATGAAATCTAAGCAAGTTTTTTACGTTTAGAATATGACAAAAGTATTGCAAAACTACTCTGGTGAGGGAAACCCACCCTCAGTTTTTCTGTAGGTTAAAGGTGGGTTGCTTGTTGCACCCATGTTCAAACCAAAGCTGTGTAGTGTTGGAATGAAACCCGGAGCGCTTGGTGTTGTAGAAAGCCTTGGGTTTCAGAAGCCAAGGCAAAGTCCTGGCTGGTGCCTGAGTGCAGGATGTTGCTTTATGTGCATCTTATTCTCCTTCAATGTGCTTTAGGATCCCTCATTGCCACATTTGGAATTAATTAGAGTTGCTGGTGATATGGACCAAAAATAAGAGACCGGAGTTCCAAGGTAGCACAACTGACCTAAGGGCTGGGTTGAGATAGAATGCCAAACCCTGGGCTTTAGTTGATTTTAGCTGAGGGCTTCCCAATCAGGCCTTACTGCCAGCTGACTTAAACTTAGTATTTCTAGTATTATTTTAAACCCGTGAGTAAATATCATGCACAACCAGTGGTTTCAGGAGTATGTGTGTGTTTAAACCTGAAGATGAGCTGCAGAAGAACCACTCTGTCATGCACTATAGTTTGCTCTTTAGGCCATCATAGAATTTTTATTTAATGCTCTGTTGAGACCTGAGTATGTCACTGAAAAATTACTCAGCCTTGTGATATTTTATTTTTAGGGAGTGTTGTTACCTTTTCTAATTCCCACAGGTCAGAGTTTTCTGAACATAAGTAATTTGCAGGAGCTTACAGAGGAAATCCTGTTTAATTCAGACTGTAAATCCTGGTCAAAACACACCATTAACTGGGAGAGGTGTTATACTGGAGCGGTGTGGGATTTTGTAGATGTGCTGCTTGTCAATGTCCTCTGAGTGAGAATATTCAGCATTACCATGAGGGGCTGTTTCTCAGAGGTGTAGGGTTGAAGCTGGTTAGTGTTTGCAGCATTGAACCGAAGTTCCTGGGGCTTGGATGCCTCATACAGGTTTGGAGACTTTCTGGCATGGTTCAGTATGCCATGTAGGAGTTGGAGTTCAAGCATTCAGACTTACTCTAGGAAAATGGAAATGGTGCAAAGTGTCAGTGGTGGAATGTACAATAGAAGAGAATGTAGAAAAATAAACCAGTTCTGCCTCTGCCTTGAATTGTTTTGAAAATGGAAGCTTCAGCCTGGCTGGTGACAGCTGTGTGGTGGAATGACACCACTGCATGTTGTGTT
>VZUA01062063.1:4033-18555 GCA_013401035.1 Horornis vulcanius | reverse complement strand
TTATATTCATTACAAGTTTCTAGCCACTTTTGCTAGACAGAAACTCTTTGGTTTAAGGAGTTTTCTAGGTCAACATAGATATGCTACTTGTCTCCAAACCCAGTACTCCTGAATTAAAATAATAAGGTTTTAGACTTTTTTTTTATTTCTGAAAGTTTTCATTACAGAAAAAATAAGCACAATATCTCTTAGTAGTATGTTCTGGAATTCCAAGGAAAATTGACTTAGACATAAACATTAACTTTTATTTCTTTAGGGCCTTTTTAAAATGAAAGCTGTAGAATTTATTGGTGCTAATTTAATAAAGCCTATTGAGATTATTCAAATACCTCTCCCATATATTTAATAAATGATATCAACAGAGTGGGGATTTTGCAAAGGTGCTTTGTTACTTGATCAGTAACTAATAAATGACTCATGCCATCTGACAAAAAACTGACCTCAGGTTTGCTTTTGTGAGATTAGGGAAAATTTTCCCTTTTCTGTACATCATTTGAACTACTTTAAAGTGATTGCAGAGTATGAAGATTTCACTACACAACAGATTGTTAGTTGTGCAAACTGCATGAGTTTATCTAACACAATACACTAATAAACCTAAAATTCTTATATTGCAGAGCAAGTATATTTCTGCCCTGAAAAGCTCCTGGTTTTTTTATTTTTTTCCCAATGCAATTAACTGTTCCAAACATTAAATTAATAATTTTTTTTTTCCTGTCCTTAAATAAGTATTTTTTCCACAGACCTTTACATCTTTTATTTTTATTATTAGAATACTGGAGTTCAAAAAACAAAACATAGTCAAATCAGGGAAAGCACATTTTTTTTTTCTGTTGACATAGGAAATTATTGCTTCTAAGATGTTTAGTAATGGATGGACTTATGGTCCTGAGAAGCTTTGGAGATTTTTTCATCTTCAACATATTTGAATTAGACTCTGAGTAAACTCTGGGAAAAATCAGTATTAAGAAGATCAGCACCACCCAGAATATTTCCGAAGGCTGAAAGTAAGAAAAAGAAGCATGCAAATTCTAATGTTCACATATGGATGCCACAATTTCTGGATAAACAAAGGATTTATTTCACCAGAACTATCCATATATCCATGCTCAAGAGCAACAGAACCAAGATGCTCAGTGAAAAGAACCCAGAAGTTACCTTAGATTTCTATACAGTGATGGGCTGTGTGAGCACTGTGTGTGCTTCTTACTTTTAACCACTTTTAATACCTGTCAAATATCTTTTAAATATGTCAATATTTCAAACAAATTTGACAGGGAGGTAGTTAACTCAAAACTAATGGTTATGAAAAAAATGGATTGGCAACAGGTCACAGGAGCACTTATTCTGAACCAAAATATTCTAAAACACTTGAATTTTTACTAACTTTATATATATCAAGTATTTAGTCTGAAAAATATCAGATTTTTTTTTCCAGATCTTCTTTCTACACATGGATACTTTATTGAATGTCTTCAAGTTATTGAATGTCTTTGCTCAAATTATAAAAATGATTTTAAGAGAATTATGTATAAGATTCAGTGAATACTGGTGATTCTGCATTATTTACATCACAAGATTGGTGCTACTTAATTCTTCTATTCAGAACACTATATATATTGTCATGTTTAACTCTGCAATGTGTATTAATAAAACCTGCCCAAATACACTTTGGTGAGTATGAATTTCTTAATTTCAAAATCTCACAAAAGTTTATTTTCTAGTGATCATAACTTTAGTTTATCATAGTATAAATGCACTTATACTTAAGTATAATATACCTGCTGTTTACTCTATGCAGCTTCTGAAGTCAGTTTTTTCTTCTGTTTGGGCCTATTCTTAAGTGAATACTATTAAGGACATTTGTACCATGAGTTAACCACATATAAAAGAGAAAATGCTGTTTATTTTGAGAAATAAATCTCAGAAAATGTATAGCTCTGCAAGCAGATATGCAACAAGAAGAATGAATTCAAGCAAGATTGTCAGTCTATAAAAATGAATTTTAATATGATTTTTGATTTAAAGAAGAATGTAAAAAATGTCATTGTCCCTCAGAAATCTTAGTCACCTTCAGAGGAAGTTTTCCTCTCTTGTTACCCTTATAGAAGCTATGCTAACTGTTGTATGGATAACTCTGCTACTCTGTGTTAGTTAAATACTGAACAAAATAGGCACTCATTTTCAAGCCTTTTTTGTGGCAATGAGGTAATGCATTATTTTCAAACAGAAGTAGTCCTAATCAACAGGACCTAATTAGAGGAATCCCATGGTTTAAGAGGTATAGAAGACAAGGGAGTCGAGGAGAGCTGGTCAATATTCAGCATCCTCCCAGCTCAAGACCAGTGTATCCCCATGAGCAAGGAATCAAACAAAACTGGCAGGAGACCTACAGGGATAAGAAGATAGCTTCTAGCAAATCTCAAACAGAAGGAATTTCTGGAATGTGGGAAAAGATAGAGGCTGTAGGGGAGGTCTATAGGAATATTGTAGGCATCCTGGTGATAGAAAATACAGAGAAGGCAGAGTAACTGAATTCCTTCTTCACCTCAGACTTTACTGCTAAGGCCATCCTTCAGGAATCCCAGACCTTGGAGCCAAGAAAGGAAGGATGGAGAAAAGAAAACTTGCTCTTGGCGATTGAGGGTTTGGTTAGAGATCAACTAGGCAGACAAAACCATAAATCTATGGGCCCTGATGGGATGCACACACTGGTTCTGAGGGAGCTGGCAGATGCTGTTGCTAAGCCCACTCTGTATCTTCTTTGAAAAATGAGGGAGGAGAGGTGCCTGATGACTGGAGGAAAGCCAGTGTCACTCCCCTCTTCAAAAAGGGCAACAAGGAGGACCTGAGAAACTACTGGCCAGTCAGCCTCACCTCCAGCCCTGGAAAGGTGATGGCACAGATCACTCTGGAGGCCATGACCAGGCACATAAAAGAAAAGTTTGTTGGTGACACTAAACTGGGGGCAGTGGCTGATCCACCTGAAGGCTCTGCTGCCATTCTGTGGGACCTTGATCAGCTGGAGGGTTGGGCAGAGGGAAACCTCATGAGGCTCAACAAGGGCAAGAGCCAGGTCCTGCACCTGGGGAGGAACAGCCCAAGTGCCAGCACAAGCAGCTCTGTGGGAAAGGACCTGGCACTCCTGGTGGATCCCAAGTTGTCCCTGAGCCATCAGTGCCCCTGTGGCCAGGAGGGCCAATGGAATCCTGGGGTGCACTGGGAAGAGTGTGGCCAGCAGGTTGAGGGAGGTGACCCTTCCCCTCTCCCAGCCCCAGTGAGCCACACCTGGAGTGCTGTGTCCAGTTCTGGGCTCCTCAGCACAAGAGAGACAAGGAGCTGCTGGAGAGGGTCCAGTGGAGAGCCACAAGGATGGTTCAGGGGTCTGGAGCTTCTCTCTTATGAGGAGAGACTCTGGGAGCTGGGCCTGTTTGGTCTGGAGAAGACAAGACTGAGAGGGGTTCTCATCAATACACAGAAACATCTGAAAGGTGGGTGTCAGGAGGATGGTGCCAGACTCTTTTCAGTGGTGCCCAGTAACTGGTTGAGGAGCCATGGCACAAGGTCTTCTACCCCAACATGACACAGAACTTCTTTACATCGAGTGTGGCAGAACACTGGAACAGCTGCCTGGGGAGGTTGTAGAGTCTCCCTCTCTGGAGACACTCAAAATCCACTTGGGTGCATTCTTGTGTCACCTGCTGTAGGTGACCCTGCTTTGTCAGGGGAGTTGGACTGGATGATCTCCAGAGGTCCCTTTCAACCCTAATGAATCTAAGAAATTTTAAGAAAAGTCTCTATATATTTTTATTTTAATAAAACAAACCTTATGTGCATCTTCCTTGGATTATATTAGAAACATTTTGTTGGTGGTGTCAAATTCTTCAGGGAATAACCTCTCTCTCAAATTATTCACAACAATCTAGGAAGATGCATCTTTCTGAAGACTAAATTGTCTTTTCCCAGACTCCTTTTCCCCTGTTCCACAGGTTTTCCCGGTGTCTTTCACCCTGTCCAATGCCTTAGCAATCTGCAGCAATCAATCATATACCCAAGGGAACTCCTCAGACTGGGTCTGGAATTGAATACACTGTCAGCTAGGCAGTACATATGTGCCAGTTCCATTCAGAAACAAAACCACGCATGTCCTGTGTATCTGCCTACAGCCAGGAGAACATGGGCCAATAGGCATGACAGGATGCTCATCCTAGCTGCAATGAAGACTTAAAAAAACATTCTAAACTGTGAGCACCCTCATTTTGGCTGCAGAATGACACTTAATGCTGTTCTTAGTCCTGTTGTCAGAAGACAGAAAAGAAACAGAAAAACATGAACAGGAAAACATAAATGAGATAAGAAAGAAACAGTGCCAAAGAGGACTTGAAACAGAGGGGAGTTCATGATGAAGAATAACTAAGGTTGGAGATATAAAACTAACCTATTGCCTGTTCTTTCATCTCATACCTTGTTAAAAGACTCTTGGTTTCATAATTAAAAATTTCCCATGAGGCCTGTATGTGATCTGTTTCCCTGAAACTCAGTAAAGCAAAGAACACAGATGGCCTTCTTTGATAAGTACAATTATTGGAGAATAAACTGCATAGTGATGGTTCATTAGTTCTGAGGTCTTCATATGGGATCTGTGAAAGATATATCTGGATACAAGTTTGTCTACATAGGATGCGTTTTGAAAATTGTAACATATTTTTGAATTGGACTGTATATATAAAATCAATTTTAAATGATTTTATCATCAATCATGATATGATGAGACTATTTAGCTCAATAGAAGGCAAGTAATTCAAGCACTGCCCAAGAATTATTTTTAGGCATCAACTGGCAGCGTAGATAATGTCCATTAATGACTGAATAAACTCCAGCTTTGAAACAAATGAATAATACCACTTTGCATTTGCATAGCACTCATCATCTATAGACCTGACAGTTTTAAAAGGATGGGAAAACATTCACAGTGTCTATTTCTAGTGAAAACAGAATGTCCTGAATAAATTGCTACCATGAAGGCAAACCAAAGCCTGCTTGAGAGACACTGCTACATAGAGTCATAAGATTAAACAACTAGAATGCAGTGAAAACACATTACAAAATCATGTTACACTTATATGAAAGGGTAATCAGGCAGGAAAACAAGTGTTTAGAAAAGAAACTGCATTGCTTGTGTGGTTTTTTTGGGGGCTGGTTTGGGTTTTTGGTGGTTTTTTTTTTTTTTTTTTTTTTTGTTTTCTGGTTTTGTTTTGTTTTGTTTTGTTTTTTTAGAAAGCTGAGATTAAGTCTATTTGGAACATAATGATCATGTGCCCAGTCCTATCCCTGTAGTCAATTATTAGTCAATGCAGTCGATATCACCACAAAGAGACTTGCAAATGCTTGCTATTTTTTACATCGGAACGACTATCTGAGCTTGCTGTCTGAGCTGGGATGCCTTTCTGTAATGCAGGCAGGCTCTTGCCTAAGGAGAGAGGCTGAGGAGAGACCTGCTGCCTCCACACAGTTACATAGACAGCTGACTTCAAAACAATATTCAGATATTGAACAAACTAGATTTACCACATCCCATATTTTACCAACTTTGCCTCAGAAAGCAGCCATAGCATCCTATCCATAGGCATGAAGGAACAGTATTATAAACTTTCTTGGCAGAATCAGAGCTGGCATGCTGCTTTTGGGACTCATCAGATCCTGGGTAAAACCATCCAAACCTCAGGAACTAGAACCAGTTTGTCCAAGAAGTGAAGAGAGTTCCTTCATCAGCCTTTGGGCTGTGGAGCAGCTCACAGAGTGACTTGCTGACAACCACTTTGCTTCAGTGTTCCTCCCTACCCATCCGTAAAAAATTATTTGTGCATTTACATCTGAAGGCCTCAAAGGCCTTTCTTCTCACTGTATGTTACAGGACAGATTGGTATGTACCAGGAGTGGACTCTGATCCTGAAGAGGTTTTTTTATTGCCATTGCACTGCAACGTAACATTAGCAGCAAAACATCTCTACATATCTGTCAATGCTTTTATACATTCCTTGTTAACATTTACACTGCAGCAATAACCCAGGCCAGTTTAGTTTAGATAGTATGGGAAGCCAAATCATTCCAGTTCTACAATTTACTTAATTTTTATCTGTGCATTATCAGAGACATACTTAGATGATCTGCAAATATGTATCTTGCTTCAAATAGCCAAATTTCATGTTTGAAAGCCATTGGCAAATGTGCCAGATTCTCTGCATAAACACAATACAATATAATACATACCATAAATATCATAAATATCATAAACATAATAAACATAATAAATAAAACATAACGTAACATAATGTAATATAATATATATATATAATTCATATAATATAATAATGCATACGTCTGAATATTGGGGCTCTTTAAAAACTAAAACAGAGATGAAAAGCAGTAAAACTCAAATTTTAATATTCTTGTCATTGCTGAATTGTTTTGAGTGACTGTTACCAATATACATCAGATACAAGGTATCTTAGTTACAAATGTCAAGGGCTTCAGTTCAAATTTTTGGCCAACACAGATACGATGTGAGGATTCAAACTGCAGTTCTAGGCAATAAATTGATTCCCTGGAAATTAAGTCAATCATACATCTAGCATACACAGCTAAATTTTTCAAGAATAATACAAACTTTAGACTCTATTGATAGACTTTGGTAGAAATAAGAGTATGTGGTGATTACAGTACCTAAATGGCAAATAATCTGAAGAAGAATTTCTTTTTTGCATTTTTATACTAGGATCACTAATTGCAATCTTTGTTGAAACTAACTTCTCCTTCTCCCAAAACTTTTCTCCATGTGCTATTCTGTCTGATTTTTTTCTTATATGTTGCATAACATGGTAATTTTGCAAAAGATGCCTCTGTTTTAAGGTCTAGTAGTCTTTAGGTATTTCTGTTGAGACTTTGATAACTAGAATCATAAATATATCTTTTTTAACATGTTTTATTTAAATGTTCATTTATCATTATCACTTTATAAGATGCCTGGAGTGGCTTTGATGCCTGAACAAGATGTGACACTGTTAGATAATCTTTGAAAACCCAGGAAGCAGAGTTTCTTCACCTTGAAACCTTCTGCTCTGTGCTGGTGGCATATCTGCACTCCATCAGCTGCAAACCTGTTGTGAGGAAGGTGAAATGAGGGCTAGTGTTTCCTGACAGATTCCTCTGACTGTCTGAGCAGCAGTCTGTTAGTTGTGCAGACCTTGGGTCATATCCCAAATCTGAAAGTCCAAAGTTAGACTTTGCAAATGTATTCTCCAGACTGAGCTTACTGTTTCAGCAAATTTTAATCAGCTTGCCTTTTCCTATTGTAATGAAATAACACTCCCTGTTCTGACAGTCTCTGACTATATGGAATGGAAAGTCAAAATAAACAATGAAGACCACATTGAACATTCTAATACACAACCTCAAATGTTTACTTCCTTAGCCCAAACTAGACACCTTATCCAAACATTTCCTCCTGTTGACTCCTTCTGTCCTCCCCAACATCCTGGGTTACTAGATTTTAGATAGGAGCTTCTAATACACATAACTCAGATTGAAAGCAGAGTTTCATTAGCACAAACTTCCCTATCATAATTGTAATCTACAGTAAATGAATGCAATTAGCCCCACCAGGGTCTCCCCTGAGCCCTCCTCTCCTCTGCTATAATCTGACTCTAGGTTCTTGTATAAAGCTAGCATACTACATTCACTGCAATAGCAGCAGGTCTACAGGGTTGCCCTTTCCAGGATCATGTCACTGCTTCTCCTTCAGATGTTAGTGCTCTCATGTCTTGGAGCCACAGAGCTACAGAGAAGTTCACAGCAAAGGAAAAGCAGAAGGCCATTTCAGCACCTTCTCTACCTGGACAAAAAATTGTCTGAAAGTCAAAGTTCTCCTGAGCTGGTAAGCGAGAACCCAGTAGGAGTTGAAGAGACCCTGAAAGTACCAAGCTTTTTTGTATCAATTCCACAGACAGCATCTGGAAGTGAGAAGAAAGAGGAGAAAAAAATGTCCAGATTCATACTTCCCAATGCAGGACTCCATGCAAACCAAAACCCAAGAACCTGGGTTGCACCCAGAGAGATCTCTCCTGTGGAAAACTTCTCTCCACCCCATTATTCCAGCAAGAGAGAGTCTGAATTTCCCTACAGAAAAGATGCCAAGAAATTCTGGGACCATTTCATGTTAAAGAAAAATTCAGCATCTGAGGAGGTTGTCCTGCCAATCAAGACCAATGAAATGCACCAAGAAAACTGCAGAACCCTGCCTTTTGCCCAGGTAAGAACAAGTATTCAAGGTCAGCAAACACACCTTTCCCCTGTCTCTTGTGATCAGGAACTAAAGGGGCATGGGTTATTTAAGTGGCTTAGTCAAAGGGCTTCAGAACACTTGCTCATGATAAGTGGCTAAAATATGCTGAAGAAAAGGTTTTAGTCTGATGAGGCAAACTGCTAAAATGCAGCACTGGAAAGCCACAGACTCAATTTTTATAGTTGTTTTTATGCACAGATATTTGGACATAGTCTAAACAGGCAGGGAAATGATGAGTAATTATGAATTCAATGAATATACATCTCAACTGTCTGTAGATCTGAATTATGATCTCTCTCTTTCTCTTTCTAGATGTGTATGTGTATACAGACACACACACATGCACATGTGTGTGCATATCTCAGGACAAGTATTTACAGCAAAAGCTGGTTGTGTTCTTACAGCTAAGCAAGGACTGTTTTCTCCTGTATTAATTAGAAAATTGATGCTTATGTCTAATTCTGTGCTAAGAATTTTGGAAAACTGGTAAATCGTCCCATGCATAGATGAATAATATAACAGATAATTCTGTCATATTGTAACATCAAGACAAGCAAACAGTATAGGTAAAAGTAGTGTATTCCTTGTAAGTCACCCTATTCTCAGTGTTTCTGTAATTGTGATCTGTCAAGGACCATATCTTTTCACATCCAGAACTAAATTTATTTCACACAGACATATGTACATACAGATGTTGCCTAGAAACCTGTACTATTTGTTCTGGTAAGGAAAAAGGGCAGTGGTTTGGGGTTTTTTGGATTTTTTTTTTTATTTTTTAATTTTTAAATTTTTTTTGTTCATGCCTTCCTTCTAGCAAAGTCCATGGGCCATTTCTGCATCAAAAACATTAAACTGTTTTGTGTTTCAGGGTGTTACTCATAACAACTGTGAGAAGGTGACAGTACAGAATAATCTGTGTTTTGGAAAATGTAGTTCTTTTCATGTTCCTGGTTCAGAAGATCATCTTTACACCTTTTGTTCCCATTGCTTGCCCAGCAAGTTCTCCATGAAGCGCTTGGATCTCAACTGCACTGATTCTGTTCCAGTGGTCAAAGAAATCATGATTGTAGAAGAATGTAAATGTGAAACTCGGAAGATTAAAGACCCTGTGATTGGATCTCTACTGTCAGACTTGTATGAAAATGTACATGAGCACAATTAACCTGTGCAAAGTACTTCTTAACTTGATCATAAGAATTTGCAATGAAAAAATTCAAACAAGTTGTCATTACTCTAGTACAAAAAAAAATAAAAAATGTCGACTTTCTACAAGATCTCTGTTTCAACAGTAACTTTACCTAAAGTGTAACAAAAGTTTCCTTGCAGCTGTTAAGGAAAAGGAAGTGAAATTACTGGGCTTATGCGTAAAGATCTTTAACAATGAAAAATGTTAAAAAATTTCCACCCTTCCTATCACTGTTTCTAGGATGCTAGTAAACAAAAGCTGAACTAACATGATTTATCTGTGCAAAAGCCAAATGTTGACTTGTTTTCATTGCCTTTGCTTGAGGGGAGTGCAAAAATTGGCAACAAAAATGAGATTTTAGTCTGTTCCCTACAAAAACAGGTCTACTTTCTCATCAAGATATGGCTGGAGAGTGTTAAACATAAATGGACATGAGGTATGTAGGAAGCTGTGGTTAGTTAATGTAATACTGATTGATCCCTGTTGGAGTTCAGTTCTCACTGAAAACTAATACACCACGCAATTTACACCAATAGATAATGGCAAAAGGTATTTTGTCATAGAAACCACTTGCTCTCTTTTCCACATGCCTGCATTCACTCTACACCTTTTTTTTTTCACTAAACATGTTCATCTGCAGAAGGAGAAAAAAGTAAAAAAATGCCATACTCCTACAGAAAACATCACAGATGAATCCACTGTTGTTATTCAAATTCACTATGGAAAGACAATGCACTTTTTCCAGTCCAAGGAATTTTAACCATGTCAGTGAATCTAAGATAAAGTTTAAATAATGTTCTCAACATTTAAACTAAAGCAGAAAATGCATTTGTGTGACAGAAGATCTGAGAAGGACTTTATCATCATAGCAATACCTTAACAACTTTACAGGAACAGCTGAGAGAACCATCTAGGAAGCATTGGAGTCTACTGCTAGGCAACACAACAGTAACTATTAGCTGAACTGCTGGCTTTCCAGCTCTCTCCAGCAGCTTCTTCCTGGATTTCCCTTGCAGACCTGGCACACCAGACAGAGATCAGCTTCCAGCAACAGAGTTCAGCATATTTCTACGCCAGTTTTTTCAGTCCTCTGGGAATCTCCTCGCAGATCTGGGCCACTGTTATTAAACTGTCAAAGTTCTTTTTAGGGTATTGGAAATCACTATTGACTTAGCTTATTCAAGGTCAAATTCAAGGGCTTGGGTAAATGATTCCTTGTATTTGAACTGCAATGGGATTAGAATTATCTTAATATTCTTTCAGAAAACATTTGCAGCATGGCTTTGGAGTCCAAGGCCCATGTTGAATAGTTACTAAAAATTGCATCTGAATTATATTCTGATACCGGGTGTTAAGCTGTTTTCTTCTGCAGGTCACTTGCAGTGAATGAACCGAAGATTAGTATATAGTTACCTTTACCTTTCATTATCTATAAACCTGTTTTTAAATAATGAAAAATTGTGTCCTAAAACTCAAGAAAGCCTTCTCTCTATTCTTTTACATGAAGGACTGGTGTGACAACTATATATGGCTGTTTATATATTATGGCATGGTATATGATGCCATTCCAACTAGCTATGAAGGTTTTATTATCTCTGTATTATGTGTGAAAACTTGTCTTCATTTTTAATCAAGTCTAAGGAAGAAAAGCACAGATAGCATTAACATTCTCAACTTTCTTCTCTTTATTGATGATTTTTTTTAATCTGAAAAAGCCAAGTGTTCTGATATGTTTTAGTCAGAACGTTTGACACATATATTAAAGCTGTCTGAATATATAAAAATGTTCATCCACATTTTTTTTTTCTTTTCTGAAAAGCAAGTATGTTTTTAGGTTTGATAATTGCAGGCAACCACTTGAAGGTAGGACTGACATGCTCTCTCACATGTCAAAAATCTTTCAATCTTGTAATTTTGACAAAACTGACAGATATTCTATGAGTTTATGATGAGGATGTCTGAATCAAAGTGGACTGCAAAGTATTCAGCCTAATTTTTAAAGCTTCTCTGTGCTGAAGCATTACTGCAGTAAAAGAAAGGAGTTTGCAGGACGAAATTCTTAGCGTGAATTTGCACAGCTTAAGAGAAGGTGAAAAGAGGTAATGACAGCTGTAGTAATTGCTAATTAGATTAGTGCTGTAGGTTTTTTGGATGCATGTTTAATTAACCCAGCAATGACTGGTTGCATGTAATTAGCAGAGTATCTTGCAAAATCAATCAATGTGTTAATTGGATCAGATTTCTCAGCATTAAAAAAAAAATATTAGGAACATGTTTTATCCAGGGCCAAACAGGATTTTACTCTCTGGGCATAAGGGCCTCCTCTACTGGCAGAGCATGTGTATCAGAAAGGTGAGCAGTGTGATCTGTATCACTATATAGATGCTTTCAGTAGTAACATTATAGCAACAAACCCTAGTTGTGTCCGCTCATGCTCTCCTTCCAGTGCAGCTATGCTGCAATGTAAGTGCTGCTAATGTGATCTATTTTAGAGCACTCCCTGTGCAAATCCACCTTACAGAACAAGACTGTAGTTGCAGAGCTCTTTGAAAATTCTAATTTTCAAGAATTCTAAGCGAAGTTTCTACACTTCTGCCCTTTTATTTGTCCCAATGTCTCTTTTTTCAAAAGGGCATGCTTTGTGTAAAAACTAAATGAAGTGCTGTTTTCTTCCTACTGCCTTAGCAAAATAAATCTTCAGGCTATTCTTTTAAGTGTGGATTTAATGCAACCAGCTTTAATGCCTGTAAGTACATCAAATATCAGGGTTACATCAAACTCTTATTGAATTCTGCATAACCATATATTCTAGGGAAAAGTCTCTTAAGCTGCACTTCATGTTGTGCTTGGTACTTTGTTCACCATCTATGAAATATTCACAACTAACCCCATGGCTCTCAGCTGACTAGCTTTTACTGGCAGGTGGTGAAATCTCTTGCAGTCCTTTCTCCTAAATTTACTCACTCCATTCTGCAAAACAAGACTCCTTACTCAGACAGAAGCTCTCTGCCAGCCTACACAGCTGCATAATCATGTCTGGAATCCTAATATACTGATCTGGAAGGGACACCCAAGGATCATTGAGTTCCGCTCCTGACCCTGCACAGGACAGCCCCAAGAGTCCCACCACGTGCCTGAGAGTGTTGTCGAAAAACTTCTTGAACTGTCAGGCTGTGACCACTTCACTGGGGAGCTGTTCCAGTGCCCAACCACCCTCTGGGGAAAGAACATTTTCCAAATATCCAACCTCAACTTCCCCTCACACAGCATCAGGCCATTCCCTGGGTCACCACAGAGATGAGTGTCTACCCTTTGCCTTTTCTTCACAAGGAAGTTGTCATCCAAAATAGGTCTCTCGCCGTCTCCTCAGGCTGAACAGACAAATGACCTCAGCTGCTTTTCACAAGAGTTCCTCCCCCTGAAGACCCTTCCACCATCTTCCTTCCACCATTGGCTTCCTTTGAATGCTCTCTAATAGCTTAGTATCTTTCTTGTGTCACCCAAAGCTGCCCCCAGCACTGGAGCTGAGGCTGCCCCAGTCCAGAGTAGAGCAGGACAATCCCCTCCCTTGCCCAGCTGCCATGCTGTGCCTGATGCACCCCAGGACAGGGTTGGCCCTCCTGGCTGCCAGGGCACTGCTGGCTCATGTTCAACTTGCCACTGACCAGGACCCCCAGGTCCCTTTCCATGGCTCTGCTTTCCAGCATCTCATTTCCCAGTCTGTCCATACATCCAGGGCTGCCCCAGCCCTGGTGCAGAATCCAGCATTTTCCCTTGAACTTCATATGGTTGGTGACTGCCCACAGCCCTGATTTGTCAAGGCCTCTCTGCAGGGCCTCCCTGCTTTCAAGGCATCAACTGCTCCTAGTTTTGTATCATCTCTGAACTTGCTTATTATCCTTTCCAGTCTTGCATCCAAGTAATTTATGAAGATGTTGAAGAGTACAGGGCCAAGGATGGAGCCCTGTGGAAGCCCAGCAGTGACAGGTCACCAGGCTGATGTCACCCATCCACTGTAACCCCTCATGCCTGACCCATGAGCCACATGATGTGTGTACCCAGCTGTGTTCTGGACATTCTGTCCAGAAGGATCCTGTGAGGGATGGTATCAAAAGCTTTGCTGAAGCCTAAAAAGATTACATCAACTGTGTCTCCTTAATCACCTGGATGTCCTACTTTGTCATAAAAGGAAATCAGGTTTGATAAGCAGGACTGTCTCCTCATGAAGCAATGCTGGCTGTGACCAATGACTGTGTTGTCCTTCAGGTGTTATTCAATGTCTTCCACAGAAACCAGCATAACTTTACCAGGCACTGAAGTGAGACTGACACGTCTCTGCAGGTTCTGTCTTCAAGACAAGTTCTTTGTTTTGCCCTTCTTAAAAACCGGACAATGTTCTCTAGCTTCCAGTCAGCTGGGACTGATCTGGATTCCCAAGACCACTTAAAAATCATTGAGAGAGGCTTTGCAATGACATCAGTCAGCTCTTTGATGATTCCCAGATGAATCCCATCCCATAGATTTGTAGGGATCCATCTGGAGCAGCAGATCCTGCACAATTTACTCAGAAGAATGTGCTGTGCCAGATGGTGCATTTTTAAGAGTTGCAGAACTGGGGCTACTTTGGGTCCTCCATCAGACAGTTTACCAGTAGAAAATAGGAAACACTGCTAATGAATTATAAATATTTTGCATTTTCTGTTGTGCTAAACCTAACTCCTTGAATATCTGGCATGTAACCACCAACTTCAGCTCACCTGAAATCATTCCCTGACACTTGTGCACACTTCTTCTGCACAGGTGAGAAAGAATGGGAATTAAGACTGTAGCTGACCCTATTGCAAGAGTATTGATAAGAGGTTAACTATCCTGATTGAGAACAAAATTGTCCTGTTTACAGTGCCTCAGGCTCCATGGCATCAGCAAACTGCATTTTCACTTGAAAATCAAAAAATTAACCAGAAGCTAAATACTACTACTACTACTACTACTACT